>CAMAOC010000165.1:0-20000 GCA_945859555.1 Megachile ligniseca | reverse complement strand
TAATAATAAAAGTTATAGCGGTAATAATAATAGTATTAAGGATAAAGGCAAGAGTAATACGGACAGTAATAATAGTAACAAGAATAATAATAACAGTTATAGCGATAATAATAATAGTAATAAGGATAATAATAAAGGTTATAGCGATAATAATAATAATAATAATAATAATAAGGATAATAATAATAGTTATATGAATAAAGACAAGAGGAATAGGGATAATAGTAATAGTAATAAGAATAATAATAACAGTTATAGCGAGAATAATAATAATAATAGGGATAATAATAACAGTTATAGCGATAATAATAATAATAATAAGGATAATAATAATAGTTATAATGATAAAGGCAAGAGTAATACGGATAGTAACAATAGAATAAGCATAATAATAACAGTTATAGCGATAATAATAATAGTAATAAGAATAATAATAACAGCTATAGCGATAATAATAATAGTATTAAGGATAATAATAACAGTTATAGCGATAATAATAATAGTAATAAGGATAATAATAATAGTTATAAGGATAAAGACAAGGGCAATAGGGATAATAATAATAGTAACAAGAATAATAATAACAGTTATAGCGGTAATAATAATAGTATTAAGGATAAAGGCAAGAGTAATACGGACAGTAACAATAGTAACAAGAATAATAATAACAGTTATAGTGATAATAATAATAGTAATAAGGATAATAATAATAGTTATAAGGATATAGACAAGAGTAATAGGGATAGTAACAATAGAATAAGCATAATAATAACAGTTATAGCGATAATAAAAATAGTAATAAGAATAATAATAACAGGTATAGCGATAATAATAATAATAATAAGGATAATAATAATAGTTATAAGGAGAAAGATAAGAGGAATAGGGATAATAATAATAGTAACAAGAATAATAATAACAGTTATAGCGATAATAATAATAGTTATAAGGATATAGACAAGAGGAATAGGGATAATAGTAATAGTAATAAGAATAATAATAACAGTTATAGCGATAATAATAATAATAATAAGGATAATAATAATAGTTATAAGGAGAAAGACAAGAGGAATAGGGATAATAATAATAGTAACAATAATAATAACAACAGTTATAGCGATAATAATAATAATAATAAGGATAATAATAATAGTTATAAGGAGGAAGACAAAAGGAATAGGGATAATAATAATAGTAACAAGAATAATAATAACAGTTATAGCGGTAATAATAATAGTATTAAGGATAAAGGCAAGAGTAATACGGACAGTAATAATAGTAACAAGAATAATAATAACAGTTATAGCGATAATAATAATAGTAATAAGGATAATAATAATAGTTATAAGGATATAGACAAGAGGAATAGGGATAATAGTAATAGGAATAAGAATAATAATAACAGTTATAGCGATAATAATAATAATAATAAGGATAATAATAATAGTTATAAGGAGAAAGACAAGAGGAATAGGGATAATAATAATAGTAACAAGAATAATAATAACAGTTATAGCGATAATAATAATAGTGGTAAGGATAATAATAATAGTTATAAGGACAAAGACAAGAGTAATAGGGATAGTAACAATAGAATAACCATAATAATAACAGTTATAGCGATAATAATAATAGTATTAAGGATAATAATAACAGTTATAGCGATAATAGTTATAGTATTAAGGATAATAATAATAGTTATAAGGATAAAGACAAGGCCAATAGGGATAATAATAATAGTAATAAGAATAATAATAACAGTTATTAGCGATAATAATAATAGTTATAAGGATAAAGACAAGAGTAATAGGGATAGTAACAATAGAATAATCATAATAATAACAGTTATAGCGATAATAATAATAGTAATAAGGATAATAATAATAGTTATAAGGATAAAGACAAGGGCAATAGCGATAATAATAATAGTAATAACAATAATAATAACAGTTGTAGCGATAATAATAATATTAAAAAGGATTAATAATAATAGTTATATGGATGAAGACAAGAGTAATACGGATAGTAACAATAGTAATCAGAATAATAATAACAGTTATAGCGATAATAATAATAGTAACAAGAATAATAATAACAATTATAGCGATAATAATAATAATAATAGTTATAATGATAAAGGCAAGAGTAATACGGGTAGTAACAATAGAATAAACATAATAATAACAGTTATAGCGATTATAATAAAAGTAATAAGGATAATAATAACAGTTATAGCGATAATAATAATAATAATAAGGATAATAATAATAGTTATAATGAGGAAGACAAAAGGAATAGGGATAATAATGATAGTAACAAGAATAATAATAACAGTTATACCGGTAATAATAATAGTATTAAGGATAAAGGCAAGAGTAATACGGACAGTAATAATAGTAACAAGAATAATAATAACAGTTATAGCGATAATAATAATAGTAATAAGGATAATAATAATAGTTATAAGGATATAGACAAGAGTAATAGGAATAGTAACAATAGAATAAGCATAATAGTAACAGTTATAGCGATAATAATAATAGTAATAAGGATAATAATAATAGTTATAAGGAGAAAGACAAGAGGAATAGGGATAATAATAATAGTAACAATAATAATAACAACAGTTATAGCGATAATAATAATAATAATAAGGATAATAATAATAGTAACAAGAATAATAATAACAGTTATAGCGGTAATAATAATAGTATTAAGGATAAAGGCAAGAGTAATACGGACAGTAATAATAGTAACAAGAATAATAATAACAGTTATAGCGATAATAATAATAGTAATAAGGATAATAATAATAGTTATAAGGATATAGACAAGAGGAATAGGGATAATAGTAATAGGAATAAGAATAATAATAACAGTTATAGCGATAATAATAATAATAATAAGGATAATAATAATAGTTATAAGGAGAAAGACAAGAGGAATAGGGATAATAATAATAGTAACAAGAATAATAATAACAGTTATAGCGATAATAATAATAATAATAAGGATAATAATAATAGTTATAAGGAGAAAGACAAGAGGAATAGGGATAATAATAATAGTAACAAGAATAATAATAACAGTTATAGCGGTAATAATAATAGTATTAAGGATAAAGGCAAGAGTAATACGGACAGTAATAATAGTAACAAGAATAATAATAACAGTTATAGCGATAATAATAATAGTAATAAGGATAATAATAATAGTTATAAGGATATAGAAAAGAGGAATAGGGATAATAGTAATAGGAATAAGAATAATAATAACAGTTATAGCGATAATAATAATAATAATAAGGATAATAATAATAGTTATAAGGAGAAAGACAAGAGGAATAGGGATAATAATAATAGTAACAAGAATAATAATAACAGTTATAGCGATAATAATAATAGTGGTAAGGATAATAATAATAGTTATAAGGACAAAGACAAGAGTAATAGGGATAGTAACAATAGAATAACCATAATAATAACAGTTATAGCGATAATAATAATAGTATTAAGGATAATAATAACAGTTATAGCGATAATAGTTATAGTATTAAGGATAATAATAATAGTTATAAGGATAAAGACAAGGCCAATAGGGATAATAATAATAGTAATAAGAATAATAATAACAGTTATTAGCGATAATAATAATAGTTATAAGGATAAAGACAAGAGTAATAGGGATAGTAACAATAGAATAATCATAATAATAACAGTTATAGCGATAATAATAATAGTAATACGGATAATAATAATAGTTATAAGGATAAAGACAAGGGCAATAGCGATAATAATAATAGTAATAACAATAATAATAACAGTTGTAGCGATAATAATAATAGTAACAAGAATAATAATAACAATTATAGCGATAATAATAATAAGAATAAGGATAATAATAATAGTTATAATGATAAAGGCAAGAGTAATACGGGTAGTAACAATAGAATAAACATAATAATAACAGTTATAGCGATTATAATAAAAGTAATAAGGATAATAATAACAGTTATAGCGATAATAATAATAATAATAAGGATAATAATAATAGTTATAATGAGGAAGACAAAAGGAATAGGGATAATAATGATAGTAACAAGAATAATAATAACAGTTATAGCGGTAATAATAATAGTATTAAGGATAAAGGCAAGAGTAATACGGACAGTAATAATAGTAACAAGAATAATAATAACAGTTATAGCGATAATAATAATAGTGGTAAGGATAATAATAATAGTTATAAGGAGAAAGACAAGAGGAATAGGGAGAATAATAATAGTAACAAGAATAATAACAACAGATATAGCGATAATAATAATAATAATAAGGATTTTAATAATAGTTATAAGGAGAAAGACAAAAGGAATGGGGATAATAATAATAGTAACAAGAATAATAATAACAGTTATACCGGTAATAATAATAGTATTAAGGATAAAGGCAAGAGTAATACGGACAGTAATAATAGTAACAAGAATAATAATAACAGTTATAGCGATAATAATAATAGTAATAAGAATAATAATAACAGTTATAGCGATAATAATAATAGTTATAAGGATAAAGACAAGAGTCATAGGGATAGTAACAATAGAATAATCATAATAATAACAGTTATAGCGATAATAATAATAGTAATAAGGATAATAATAATAGTTATAAGGATAAAGACAAGGGCAATAGCGATAATAATAATAGTAATAACAATAATAATAACAGTTGTAGCGATAATAATAATATTAAAAAGGATTAATAATAATAGTTATATGTATAAAGACAAGAGTAATACGGATAGTAACAATAGTAATAAGAATAATAATAACAGTTATAGCGATAATAATAATAGTAACAAAAATAATTATAACAATTATAGCGATAATAATAATAATAATAATAAGGATAATAATAATAGTTATAAGGAGAAAGACAAGAGGAATAGGGATAATAATAATAGTAACAATAATAATAACAACAGTTATAGCGATAATAATAATAATAATAAGGATAATAATAATAGTTATAAGGAGGAAGACAAAAGGAATAGGGATAATAATAATAGTAACAAGAATAATAATAACAGTTATAGCGATAATAATAATAGTAATAAGGATAATAATAATAGTTATAAGGATAAAGACAAGAGTAATAGGGATAGTAACAATAGAATAACCATAATAATAACAGTTATAGCGATAATAATAATAGTATTAAGGATAATAATAATAGTAATAAGAATAATAATAACAGTTATTAGCGATAATAATAATAGTTATAAGGATAAAGACAAGAGTAATAGGGATAGTAACAATAGAATAATCATAATAATAACAGTTATAGCGATAATAATAATAGTATTAAGGATAATAATAATAGTAATAAGAATAATAATAACAGTTATTAGCGATAATAATAATAGTTATAAGGATAAAGACAAGAGTAATAGGGATAGTAACAATAGAATAACCATAATAATAACAGTTATAGCGATAATAATAATAGTTATAAGGATATAGACAAGAGGAATAGGGATAATAGTAATAGTAATAAGAATAATAATAACAGTTATAGCGATAATAATAATAATAATAAGGATAATAATAATAGTTATAAGGAGAAAGACAAGAGGAATAGGGATAATAATAATAGTAACAATAATAATAACAACAGTTATAGCGATAATAATAATAATAATAAGGATAATAATAATAGTTATAAGGAGGAAGACAAAAGGAATAGGGATAATAATAATAGTAACAAGAATAATAATAACAGTTATAGCGGTAATAATAATAGTATTAAGGATAAAGGCAAGAGTAATACGGACAGTAATAATAGTAACAAGAATAATAATAACAGTTATAGCGATAATAATAATAGTAATAAGGATAATAATAATAGTTATAAGGATATAGACAAGAGGAATAGGGATAATAGTAATAGTAATAAGAATAATAATAACAGCTATAGCGATAATAATAATAATAATAAGGATAATAATAATAGTTATAAGGAGAAAGACAAGAGGAATAGGGATAATAGTAATAGTAATAAGAATAATAATAACAGTTATAGCGATAATAATAATAATAATAAGGATAATAATAATAGTTATAAGGAGAAAGACAAGAGGAATAGGGATAATAATAATAGTAACAATAATAATAACAACAGTTATAGCGATAATAATAATAATAATAAGGATAATAATAAAAGTTATAAGGAGGAAGACAAAAGGAATAGGGATAATAATAATAGTAACAAGAATAATAATAACAGTTATAGCGGTAACAATAATAGTATTAAGGATAAAGGCAAGAGTAATACGGACAGTAATAATAGTAACAAGAATAATAATAACAGTTATAGCGATAATAATAATAGTAATAAGGATAATAATAATATTTATAAGGATATAGACAAGAGGAATAGGGATAATAGTAATAGTAATAAGAATAATAATAACAGTTATAGCGATAATAATAATAATAATAAGGATAATAATAATAGTTATAAGGAGAAATACAAGAGGAATAGGGATAATAATAATAGTAACAAGAATAATAATAACAGTTATAGCGATAATAATAATAGTATTAAGGATAAAGCCAAGAGTAATATGGACAGTAATAATACTAACAAGAATAATAATAACAGTTGTAGCGATAATAATAATATTAAAAAGGATTAATAATAATAGTTATATGGATAAAGACAAGAGTAATACGGATAGTAACAATAGTAATAAGAATAATAATAACAGTTATAGCGATAATAATAATAGTAACAAGAATAATAATAACAATTATAGCGATAATAATAATAAGAATAAGGATAATAATAATAGTTATAATGATAAAGGCAAGAGTAATACGGGTAGTAACAATAGAATAAACATAATAATAACAGTTATAGCGATTATAATAAAAGTAATAAGGATAATAATAACAGTTATAGCGATAATAATAATAATAATAAGGATAATAATAATAGTTATAATGAGGAAGACAAAAGGAATAGGGATAATAATGATAGTAACAAGAATAATAATAACAGTTATAGCGGTAATAATAATAGTATTAAGGATAAAGGCAAGAGTAATACGGACAGTAATAATAGTAACAAGAATAATAATAACAGTTATAGCGATAATAATAATAGTGGTAAGGATAATAATAATAGTTATAAGGAGAAAGACAAGAGGAATAGGGAGAATAATAATAGTAACAAGAATAATAACAACAGATATAGCGATAATAATAATAATAATAAGGATTTTAATAATAGTTATAAGGAGAAAGACAAAAGGAATGGGGATAATAATAATAGTAACAAGAATAATAATAACAGTTATACCGGTAATAATAATAGTATTAAGGATAAAGGCAAGAGTAATACGGACAGTAATAATAGTAACAAGAATAATAATAACAGTTATAGCGATAATAATAATAGTAATAAGAATAATAATAACAGTTATAGCGATAATAATAATAATAATAAGGATAATAATAATAGTTATAAGGAGGAAGACAAAAGGAATAGGGATAATAATAATAGTAACAAGAATAATAATAACAGTTATAGCGATAATAATAATAGTAATAAGGATAATAATAATAGTTATAAGGATAAAGACAAGAGTAATAGGGATAGTAACAATAGAATAACCATAATAATAACAGTTATAGCGATAATAATAATAGTATTAAGGATAATAATAATAGTAATAAGAATAATAATAACAGTTATTAGCGATAATAATAATAGTTATAAGGATAAAGACAAGAGTAATAGGGATAGTAACAATAGAATAATCATAATAATAACAGTTATAGCGATAATAATAATAGTATTAAGGATAATAATAATAGTAATAAGAATAATAATAACAGTTATTAGCGATAATAATAATAGTTATAAGGATAAAGACAAGAGTAATAGGGATAGTAACAATAGAATAACCATAATAATAACAGTTATAGCGATAATAATAATAGTTATAAGGATATAGACAAGAGGAATAGGGATAATAGTAATAGTAATAAGAATAATAATAACAGTTATAGCGATAATAATAATAATAATAAGGATAATAATAATAGTTATAAGGAGAAAGACAAGAGGAATAGGGATAATAATAATAGTAACAATAATAATAACAACAGTTATAGCGATAATAATAATAATAATAAGGATAATAATAAAAGTTATAAGGAGGAAGACAAAAGGAATAGGGATAATAATAATAGTAACAAGAATAATAATAACAGTTATAGCGGTAACAATAATAGTATTAAGGATAAAGGCAAGAGTAATACGGACAGTAATAATAGTAACAAGAATAATAATAACAGTTATAGCGATAATAATAATAGTAATAAGGATAATAATAATAGTTATAAGGATATAGACAAGAGGAATAGGGATAATAGTAATAGTAATAAGAATAATAATAACAGTTATAGCGATAATAATAATAGTAATAAGGATAATAATAATAGTTATAAGGATATAGACAAGAGGAATAGGGATAATAGTAATAGTAATAAGAATAATAATAACAGTTATAGCGATAATGATAATAGTGTTATGGATAACAATAATAGTTATAAGGATAAAGACAAGAGTAATAGGGATAGTAACAATAGAATAACCATAATAATAACAGTTATAGCGATAATAATTATAGTAATAAGGATAAGAATAATAGTTATAAGGATAAAGATAAGGGCAATAGCGATAATAATAATAGTAATAACAATAATAATAACAGTTGTAGCGATAATAATAAGAGTAAAAAGGATTAATAATAATAGTTATATGGATAAAGACAAGAGTAATACGGATAGTAACAATAGTAATAAGAATAATAATAACAGTTATAGCGATAATAATAATAATAATAAGGATAATAATAATAGTTATAAGGAGAAAGACAAGAGGAATAGGGATAATAATAATAGTAACAAGAATAATAATTACAGTTATAGCGATAATAATAATAGTATTAAGGATAAAGGCAAGAGTAATACGGACAGTAATAATAGTAACAAGAATAATAATAACAGTTATAGCGATAATAATAATAGTAATAAGGATAATAATAATAGTTATAAGGATATAGACAAGAGTAATACGGATAATAGTAATAGTAATAAGAATAATAATAACAGTTATAGCGATAATAATAATAATAATAAGGATAATAATAATAGTTATAAGGAGAAAGACAAGAGGAATAGGGATAATAATAATAGTAACAAGAATAATAATAACAGTTATAGCGATAATAATAATAATAATAATAAGGATAATAATAATAGTTATAAGGAGAAAGACAAGAGGAATAGGGATAATAATAATAGTAACAAGAATAATAATTACAGTTATAGCAATAATAATAATAGTATTAAGGATAAAGGCAAGAGTAATACGGACAGTAATAATAGTAACAAGAATAATAATAACAGTTACAGCGATAATAATAATAGTGTTAAGGATAATAATAATAGTTATAAGGATAAAGACAATAGTAATAGGGATAGTAACAATAGAATAACCATAATAATAACAGTTATAGCGATAATAATAATAGTATTAAGGATAATAATAATAGTAATAAGAATAATAATAACAGTTATTAGCGATAATAATAATAGTTATAAGGATAAAGACAAGAGTAATAGGGATAGTAACAATAGAATAACCATAATAATAACAGTTATAGCGATAATAATAATAGTATTAAGGATAATAATAATAGTAATAAGAATAATAATAACAGTTATTAGCGATAATAATAATAGTTATAAGGATAAAGACAAGAGTAATAGGGATAGTAACAATAGAATAATCATAATAATAACAGTTATAGCGATAATAATAATAGTATTAAGGATAATAATAATAGTAATAAGAATAATAATAACAGTTATTAGCGATAATAATAATAGTTATAAGGATAAAGACAAGAGTAATAGGGATAGTAACAATAGAATAACCATAATAATAACAGTTATAGCGATAATAATAATAGTTATAAGGATATAGACAAGAGGAATAGGGATAATAGTAATAGTAATAAGAATAATAATAACAGTTATAGCGATAATAATAATAATAATAAGGATAATAATAATAGTTATAAGGAGAAAGACAAGAGGAATAGGGATAATAATAATAGTAACAATAATAATAACAACAGTTATAGCGATAATAATAATAATAAGAAGGATAATAATAATAGTTATAAGGAGGAAGACAAAAGGAATAGGGATAATAATAATAGTAACAAGAATAATAATAACAGTTATAGCGGTAATAATAATAGTATTAAGGATAAAGGCAAGAGTAATACGGACAGTAATAATAGTAACAAGAATAATAATAACAGTTATAGCGATAATAATAATAGTAATAAGGATAATAATAATAGTTATAAGGATATAGACAAGAGGAATAGGGATAATAGTAATAGTAATAAGAATAATAATAACAGCTATAGCGATAATAATAATAATAATAAGGATAATAATAATAGTTATAAGGAGAAAGACAAGAGGAATAGGGATAATAGTAATAGTAATAAGAATAATAATAACAGTTATAGCGATAATAATAATAATAATAAGGATAATAATAATAGTTATAAGGAGAAAGACAAGAGGAATAGGGATAATAATAATAGTAACAATAATAATAACAACAGTTATAGCGATAATAATAATAATAATAAGGATAATAATAAAAGTTATAAGGAGGAAGACAAAAGGAATAGGGATAATAATAATAGTAACAAGAATAATATTAACAGTTATAGCGGTAACAATAATAGTATTAAGGATAAAGGCAAGAGTAATACGGACAGTAATAATAGTAACAAGAATAATAATAACAGTTATAGCGATAATAATAATAGTAATAAGGATAATAATAATAGTTATAAGGATATAGACAAGAGGAATAGGGATAATAGTAATAGTAATAAGAATAATAATAACAGTTATAGCGATAATAATAATAATAATAAGGATAATAATAATAGTTATAAGGAGAAATACAAGAGGAATAGGGATAATAATAATAGTAACAAGAATAATAATAACAGTTATAGCGATAATAATAATAGTATTAAGGATAAAGCCAAGAGTAATATGGACAGTAATAATACTAACAAGAATAATAATAACAGTTGTAGCGATAATAATAATATTAAAAAGGATTAATAATAATAGTTATATGTATAAAGACAAGAGTAATACGGATAGTAACAATAGTAATAAGAATAATAATAACAGTTATAGCGATAATAATAATAGTAACAAGAATAATTATAACAATTATAGCGATAATAATAATAATAATAATAAGGATAATAATAATAGTTATAAGGAGAAAGACAAGAGGAATAGGGATAATAATAATAGTAACAATAATAATAACAACAGTTATAGCGATAATAATAATAATAATAAGGATAATAATAATAGTTATAAGGAGGAAGACAAAAGGAATAGGGATAATAATAATAGTAACAAGAATAATAATAACAGTTATAGCGATAATAATAATAGTAATAAGGATAATAATAATAGTTATAAG
This sequence comes from Megachile ligniseca, assembly GCA_945859555.1. Lineage (NCBI taxonomy): Eukaryota > Metazoa > Arthropoda > Insecta > Hymenoptera > Megachilidae > Megachile > Megachile ligniseca. Next base: position 8,394 of record CAMAOC010000165.1, on the reverse strand, counting down.
GATAAAGACAAGAGTAATAGGGATAGTAACAATAGAATAACCATAATAATAACAGTTATAGCGATAATAATAATAGTATGAAGGATAATAATAATAGTAATAAGAATAATAATAACAGTTATTAGCGATAATAATAATAGTTATAAGGATAAAGACAAGAGTAATAGGGATAGTAACAATAGAATAATCATAATAATAACAGTTATAGCGATAATAATAATAGTATTAAGGATAATAATAATAGTAATAAGAATAATAATAACAGTTATTAGCGATAATAATAATAGTTATAAGGATAAAGACAAGAGTAATAGGGATAGTAACAATAGAATAACCATAATAATAACAGTTATAGCGATAATAATAATAGTTATAAGGATATAGACAAGAGGAATAGGGATAATAGTAATAGTAATAAGAATAATAATAACAGTTATAGCGATAATAATAATAATAATAAGGATAATAATAATAGTTATAAGGAGAAAGACAAGAGGAATAGGGATAATAATAATAGTAACAAGAATAATAACAACAGTTATAGCGATAATAATAATAATAATAAGGATAATAATAATAGTTATAAGGAGAAAGACAAAAGGAATAGGGATAATAATAATAGTAACACGGATAATAATAACAGTTATAGCGGTAATAATAATAGTATTAAGGATAAAGGCAAGAGTAATACGGACAGTAATAATAGTAACAAGAATAATAATAACAGTTATAGCGATAATAATAATAGTTATAAGGATAAAGACAAGAGTAATAGGGACAGTAATAATAGTAACAAGAATAATAATAACAGTTATAGCGATAATAATCATAGTATTAAGGATAAAGGCAAGAGTAATACGGACAGTAATAATAGTAACAAGAATAATAATAACAGTTATAGCGATAATAATAATAGTGTTAAGGATAATAATAATAGTATTAAGGATAATAATAACAGTTATAGCGATAATAATAATAGTAATAAGGATAATAGTAATAGTTATAAGGATAAAGACAAGGGCAATAGCGATAATAATAATAGTAATAACAATAATAATAACAGTTGTAGCGATAATAATAATAGTAAAAAGGATTAATAATAATAGTTATATGGATAAAGACAAGAGTAATACGGATAGTAACAATAGTAATAAGAATAGTAATAACAGTTATAGCGATAATAATAATAGTAACAAGAATAATAATAACAGTTATAGCGATAATAATAATAGTAATAAGGATAATAATAATAGTTATAAGGATATAGACGAGAGTAATAGGGATAATAGTAATAGTAATAAGAATAATAATAACGGTTATAGCGATAATAATAATAATAATAAGGATAATAATAATTGTTATAAGGAGAAAGACAAGAGGAATAGGGATAGTAATAATAGTAACAAGAACAATAATAACAGTTATAGCGATAATAATAATAGTAATAAGGATAATAATAACAGTTATAAGGATATAGACAGGAGGAATAGGGATAATAGTAATAGTAATAAGGATAATAATAACAGTTATAAGGATATAGACAGGAGGAATAGGGATAATAGTAATAGTAACAAGAATAATAATAATAGTTATAGCGATAATAATAATAGTGTTAAGGATAATAATAATAGTTATAAGGATAAAGACAAGAGTAATAGGGATAGTAACAATAGAATAACCATAATAATAACAGTTATAGCGATAATAATAATAGTAATAAGGATAATAATAACAGTTATAAGGATATAGACAGGAGGAATAGGGATAATAATAATAGTAATAAGAATAATAATAACAGTTATTAGCGATAATAATAATAGTTACAAGGATAAAGACAAGAGTAATAATGATAGTAACAGTAGAATAACCATAATAATAACAGTTATAGCGATAATAATAATAGTATTAAGGATAATAATAACAGTTATAGCGATAATAATAATAGTAATAAGGATAATAGTAATAGTAATAAGAATAATAATAACAGTAAGAGCGATAATAATAATAGTTATAAGGAGAAAGACAAGAGGAATGGGGATAATAATAATAGTAACAAGAATAATAACAACAGTTATAGCGATAATATTAATAATAATAGGGATAATAATAATAGCTATAAGGATAAAGACAAGGCCAATAGGGATAATAATAATAGTAATAAGAATAATAATAACAGTTATTAGCGATAATAATAATAGTTATAAGGATAAAGACAAGAGAAATAATGATAGTAACAGTAGAATAACCATAATAATAACAGTTATAGCGATAATAATAATAGTAATAAGGATAATAGTAATAGTTATAAGGATAAAGACAAGGGCAATAGCGATAATAATAATAGTAATAACAATAATAATAACAGTTGTAGCGATAATAATAATAGTAAAAAGGATTAATAATAATAGTTATATGGATAAAGACAAGAGTAATACGGATAGTAACAATAGTAATAAGAATAATAATAACAGTTATAGCGATAATAATAATAGTAACAAGAATAATAATAACAGTTATAGCGATAATAATAATAATAACAAGGATAATAATAATAGTTATGAGGAGAAAGACAAGAGGAATAGGGATAATAATAATAGTAACAAGAATAATAATAACAGTTATAGCGATAATAATAATAGTATTAAGAATAAAGGCAAGAGTAATACGGACAGTAATAATAGTAACAAGAATAATAATAACAGTTATAGCGATAATAATAATAGTAATAAGGATAATAATAATAGCTATAAGGATATAGACGAGAGTAATAGGGATAATAGTAATAGTAATAAGAATAATAATAACAGTTATAGCGATAATAATAATAATAATAAGGATAATAATAATTGTTATAAGGAGAAAGACAAGAGGAATAGGGATAGTAATAATAGTAACAAGAACAATAATAACAGTTATAGCGATAATAATAATAGTAATAAGGATAATAATAATAGTTATAAGGATAAAGACAAGAGTAATAGGGATAGTAACAATAAAATAACCATAATAATAACAGATATAGAGATAATAATAATAGTATTAAGGATAATAATAACAGTTATAGCGATAATAATAATAGTAATAAGGATAATAATAATAGTTATAAGGATAAAGACAAGGGCAATAGGGATAATAATAATAGTAATAAGAATAACAATAACAGTTATTAGCGATAATAATAATAGTTATAAGGATAAAGACAAGAGTAATACGGATAGTAACAATAGAATAAGGATAATAATAACAGTTATAGCGATAATAATAGTAGTAATAACAATAATAATAACAGTTGTAGCGATAATAATAATAGTTCAAAGGATTAATAATAACAGTTATAGCGATAATAATAATAGTAACAAGAATAATAATAACAGTTATAGCGATAATAATAATAATAATAAGGATAATAATAATAGTTATAAGGAGAAAGACAAGAGGAATAGGGATAATAATAATAGTAACAAGAATAATAATAACAGTTATAGCGATAATAATAATAGTATTAAGGATAAAGGCAAGAGTAATACGGACAGTAATGATAGTAACAAGAATAATAATAAGAGTTATAGCGATAATAATAATAGTAATAAGGATACTAATAATAGCTATAAGGATATAGACGAGAGTAATAGGGATAATAGTAATAGTAATAAGAATAATAATAACAGTTATAGCGATAATAATAATAATAATAAGGATAATAATAATTGTTATAAGGAGAAAGACAAGAGGAATAGGGATAATAATAATAGTAACAAGAATAATAATTACAGTTATAGCGATAATAATAATAGTATTAAGGATAAAGGCAAGAGTAATACGGACAGTAATAATAGTAACAAGAATAATAATAACAGTTATAGCGATAATAATAATAGTGTTAAGGATAATAATAATAGTTATAAGGATAAAGACAATAGTAATAGGGATAGTAACAATAGAATAACCATAATAATAACAGTTATAGCGATAATAATAATAGCAATAAGGATAATAGTAATAGTTATAAGGATAAAGACAAGGGCAATAGCGATAATAATAATAGTAATAACAATATTAATAACAGTTGTAGCGATAATAATAATAGTAAAAAGGATTAATAATAATTGTTATATGGATAACGATGAGTAATACGGATAGTAACAATAGTAATAAGAATAACAATAACAGTTATAGCGATAATAATAATAGTAACAAGAATAATAATAACAGTTATAGCGATAATAATAATAATAACAAGGATAATAATAATAGTTATAAGGAGAAAGACAAGAGGAATAGGGATAATAACAGTAGTAACAAGAATAATAATAACAGTTATAGCGATAATAATAATAGTATTAAGGATAAAGGCAAGAGTAATACGGACAGTAGTAATAGTAACAAGAATAATAATAATAGTTATAGCGATAATAATAATAGTAATAAGGATAATAATAATAGTTATAAGGATATAGACGAGAGTAATAGGGATAATAGTAATAGTAATAAGAATAATAATAACAGTTATAGCGATAATAATAATAATAATAAGGATAATAATAATTGTTATAAGGAGAAAGACAAGAGGAATAGGGATAGTAATAATAGTAACAAGAACAATAATAACAGTTATAGCGATAATAATAATAGTAATAAGGATAATAATAATAGTTATAAGGATATAGACAGGAGGAATAGGGATAATAGTAATAGTAATAAGAATAATAATAACAGTTATAGCGATAATAATAATAATAATAAGGATAATAATAATAGTTATAAGGAGAAAGACAAGAGGAATAGGGATAATAATAATAGTAACAAGAATAATAATAACAGTTATAGCGATAATAATAATAGCATTAAGGATAAAGGCAAGAGTAATACGGACAGTAATGATAGTAACAAGAATAATAATAATAGTAATAACAATAATAATACCAGTTGTAGCGATAATAATAATAGTAAAAAGGATTAATAATAATAGTTATATGGATAAAGACAAGAGTAATACGGATAGTAACAATAGTAATAAGAATAATTATAACAGATATAGCGATAATAATAATAGTAACAAGAATAATAATAACAATTATAGCGATAATAATAATAATAACAAGGATAATAATAATAGTTATAAGGAGAAAGACAAGAGGAATAGGGATAATAATAATAGTAACAAGAATAATAATAACAGTTATAGCGATAATAATAATAGTATTAAGGATAAAGGCAAGAGTAATACGGACAGTAATAATAGTAACAAGAATAATAATAACAGTTATAGCGATAATAATAATAGCAATAAGGATAATAATAATAGTTATAAGGATATAGACAAGAGGAATAGGGATAATAGTAATAGTAATAAGAATAATAATAACAGTAATAGCGATAATAATAATAGTGTTAAGGATAATAATAATAGTTATAAGGATAAAGACAATAGTAATAGGGATAGTAACAATAGAATAACCATAATAATAACAGTTATAGCGATAATAATAATAGTATTAAGGATAATAATAACAGTTATAGCGATAATAATAATAATAATAAGGATAATAATAATAGTTATAAGGATAAAGACAAGGCCAATAGGAATAATAATAATAGTAATAAGAATAATAATAACAGTTATTCGCGATAATAATAATAGTTATAAGGATAAAGACAAGAGTAATAGGGATAGTAACAATAGAATAATCATAATAATAACAGTTATAGCGATAATAATAATAGTAATAAGGATAATAATAATAGTTATAAGGATAAAGAGAAGGGCAATAGCGATAATAATAATAGTAAAAAGGATTAATAATAATAGTTATATGGATAAAGACAAGAGGAATACGGATAGTAACAATAGTAATAAGAATAATAATAACATTTATAGCGATAATAATAATAGTTATAAGGAGAAAGACAAGAGGAATAGGGATAATATTAATAGTAACAAGAATAATAGTAACAGTTTATAGCGATAATATTAATAATAATAAGGATAATAATAATAGTTATAAGGATAAATACAAGAGGAATAGGGATAATAGTAATAGTAATAAGAATAATAATAACAGTTATAGCGATAATAATAATAGTAATAAGGATAATAGTAATACTTATAAGGATAAAGACAAGAGCAATAGCGATAATAATAATAGTAATAACAATAATAATAACAGTTGTTAGCGATAATAATAATAGTAAAAAGGATTAATAATAATAGTTATATGGATAAAGACAAGAGTAATACGGATAGTAACAATAGTAATAAGAATAATAATAACAGTTATAGCGATAATAATAATAGTAACAAGAATAATAATAACAGTTATAGCGATAATAATAATAATAACAAGGATAGTAATAATAGTTATAAGGAGAAAGACAAGAGGAATAGGGATAATAATAATAGTAACAAGAATAATAATAACAGTTATAGCGATAATAATAATAGTATTAAGGATAAAGGCAAGAGTAATACGACAGTAATAATAGTAACAAGAATAATAATAACAGTTATAGCGATAATAATAATAGTAATAAGGATAATAATAATAGTTATAAGGATATAGACGAGAGTAATAGGGATAATAGTAATAGTAATAAGAATAATAATAACAGTTATAGCGATAATAATAATAGTATAAGGATAATAATAATAGTTATAAGGATATAGACAAGAGGAATAGGGATAATAGTAATAGTAATAAGAATAATAATAACAGTTTATAGCGATAATAATAATAATAATAAGGATAATAATAATAGTTATAAGGAGAAAGACAAGAGGAATAGGGATAATAATAATAGTAACAAGAATAATAATAACAGTTATAGCGATAATAATAATAGTATTAAGGATAAAGGCAAGAGTAATACGGACAGTAATAATAGTAACAAGAATAATAATAATAGTTATAGCGATAATAATAATAGTTATAAGGATAAAGATAAGGGCAATAGCGATAATAATAATAGTAATAACAATAATAATAACAGTTGTAGCGATAATAATAATAGTAAAAAGGATTAATAATAATAGTTATATGGATAAAGACAAGAGTAATACGGATAGTAACAATAGTAATAAGAATAATAATAACAGTTTATAGCGATAATAATAATAGTAACAAGAATAATAATAACAGTTGTAGCGATAATAATAATAGTAAAAAGGATTAATAATAATAGTTATATGGATAAAGACAAGAGTAATACGAATAGTAACAATAGTAATAAGAATAATAATAACAGTTATAGCGATAATAATAATAGTAACAAGAATAATAATAACAGTTATAGCGATAATAATAATAATAATAAGGATAATAATAATAGTTATAAGGACAAAGACAAGAGGAATAGGGATAATAATAATAGTAACAAGAATAATAGTAACAGTTACAGCGATAATATAATAATAATAAGGATAATAATAATAGTTATAAGGATAAATACAAGAGGAATAGGGATAATAATAATAGTAACAAGAATAATAACACAGTTATAGCGATAATAATAATGATAATAAGGATAATAATAATAGATATAAGGATAAAGACAAGGCCAATAGGGATAATAATAATAGTAATAAGAATAATAGTAACAGTTATTAGCGATAATAATAATAGTTATAAGGATAAAGACACGAGTAATAGGGATAGTAACAATAGAATAACCATAATAATAACAGTTATAGCGATAATAATAATAGTAATAAGGATAATAATATTAGTTATAAGGATAAAGACAAGGGCAATAATGATAATAATAATAGTAATAAGAATAATAATAACAGTTTATTAGCGATAATAATAATAGTTATAAGGATAAAGACAAGAGTAATAAGGATAATAACAATAGAATAAGGGATAATAATAACAAGTTTATAGCGATAATAATAATAGTTATAAGGATAAAGACACGAGTAATAGGGATAGTAACAATATAATAACCATAATAATAACAGTTATAGCGATAATAATAATAGTATTAAGGATAATAATAACAGTTTATAGCGATAATAATAGTAGTAATAAGGATAATGATAATAGTTATAAGGATAAAGACAAGAGTAATAGGGATAAATAATAATAGTAATAAGAATAATAATAACAGTTATAGCGATAATAATAATAGTTATAAGGATAAAGACAAGAGTAATACTGACAGTAATAATAGTAACAAGAATAAGAATAATAACAGTTATAGCGATAATAATAATAGTCATAAGGATAATGATAATAGTCATAAGGATAATGATAATAGTTATAAGGATAAAGACAAGAGTAATAGGGATAGTACCAATAGAATAAGGATAATAATAACAGTTATAGCGATAATAATAATAGTAATAAGGATTAATAATAATAGTAGTATGGAATAAAGGCAAGAGTAATACGGATA
>CAMAOC010000164.1:0-114773 GCA_945859555.1 Megachile ligniseca | reverse complement strand
GAAATAGGGATAATAATAATAGTAATAAGGATAATAATAACAGTTATAGCGATAATATTAATAGTAATAAGGATAATAATAACAGTTATAAGGATAAAGACGAGAGTAATACGGATGGTAACAATAGAATAAGGACATTGATAATAGTTATAGCGGTAATCATAATAATAATAAGAATAATAATAATAGTTATAAGGATAAAGACAAGAGAAATAGGGATAATAATAATAGTAATAAGAATAATAATAACAGTTATAGCGATAATATTAATAGTAATAAGGATAATAATAATAGTTATAAGGATAAAGACGAGAGTAATACGGATGGTAACAATAGAATAAGGACATTGATAACAGTTATAGCGATAATAATAATAATAATAAGAATAATAATAATAGTTATAAGGATAAAGACAAGAGAAATAGGGATAATTAATAATAGTAATAAGAATGATAATAACAGTTATAGCGATAATAATAATAGTTATAAGCATAAAGACAAGAGTAATACGTATAGTAACAATAGAATAAGTATAATAATAACAGTTACAGCGATAATAATAATAGTAATAAGAATAAAAATAACAGTTATAGCGATAATAATAATAGTAATAAGGATAATAATAATAGTTATAAGGATAAAGACGAGAGTAATACGGATGGTAACAATAGAATAAGGACATTGATAACAGTTATAGCGATAATAATAATAATAATAAGAATAATAATAATAGTTATAAGGATAAAGACAAGAGAAATAGGGATAATAATAATAGTAATAAGGATAATAATAACAGTTATAGCGATAATAATAATAGTAATAAGGATAATAATAATAGTTATAAGGATAAAGACGAGAGTAATACGGATGGTAACAATAGAATAAGGACATGATAATAGTTATAGCGGTAATCATAATAATAAGAATAATAATAATAGTTATAAGGATAAAGACAAGGAGAAATAGGGATAATAATAATAGTAATAAGAATAATAATAACAGTTATAGCGATAATATTAATAGTAATAAGGATAATAATAACAGTTTATAGCGATAATAATAATAGTAATAAGGATAATAATAACAGTTATAGCGATAATAATAATAATAATAAAGATAATAATAATAGTCATAACGATAAAGACAAGAGGAATAGGGATAATAATAATAGTAATAAGGATAATAATAATAGTTATAAGGATAAAAACAGGAGTAATACGGATGGTAACAATAGAATAAGGACATCAATAACAGTTCTAGCGATAATAATAAGAATAATAAGAATAATAGTAATAGTTATAAGGATAAAGACAAGAGAAATAGGGATAATAATAATAGTAATAAGAATGATAATAACAGTTATAGCGATAATAATAATAGTAATAAGGATAATAATAATAGTTATAAGGATAAAGACAAGAGTAATACGTATAGTAACAATAGAATAAGTATAATAATAACAGTTACAGCGATAATAATAATAGTAATAAGAATAAAAATAACAGTTATAGCGATAATAATAATAGTAATAAGGATAATAATAATAGTTATAAGGATAAAGACGAGAGTAATACGGATGGTAACAATAGAATAAGGACATTGATAACAGTTATAGCGATAATAATAATAATAATAAGAATAATAATAATAGTTATAAGGATAAAGACAAGAGAAATAGGGATAATAATAATAGTAATAAGGATAATAATAACAGTTATAGCGATAATAATAATAGTAATAAGGATAATAATAATAGTTATAAGGATGAAGACAAGAGTAATACGGATGGTAACAATAGAATAAGGACATTGATAATAGTTATAGCGGTAATCATAATAATAATAAGAATAATAATAATAGTTATAAGGATAAAGACAAGAGAAATAGGGATAATAATAATAGTAATAAGAATAATAATAACAGTTATAGCGATAATATTAATAGTAATAAGGATAATAATAATAGTTATAAGGATAAAGACGAGAGTAATACGGATGGTAACAATAGAATAAGGACATTGATAACAGTTATAGCGATAATAATAATAATAATAAGAATAATAATAATAGTTATAAGGATAAAGACAAGAGAAATAGGGATAATAATAATAGTAATAAGAATGATAATAACAGTTATAGCGATAATAATAATAGTTATAAGCATAAAGACAAGAGTAATACGTATAGTAACAATAGAATAAGTATAATAATAACAGTTACAGCGATAATAATAATAGTAATAAGAATAAAAATAACAGTTATAGCGATAATAATAATAGTAATAAGGATAATAATAATAGTTATAAGGATAAAGACGAGAGTAATACGGATGGTAACAATAGAATAAGGACATTGATAACAGTTATAGCGATAATAATAATAATAATAAGAATAATAATAATAGTTATAAGGATAAAGACAAGAGAAATAGGGATAATAATAATAGTAATAAGGATAATAATAACAGTTATAGCGATAATAATAATAGTAATAAGGATAATAATAATAGTTATAAGGATAAAGACGAGAGTAATACGGATGGTAACAATAGAATAAGGACATTGATAATAGTTATAGCGGTAATCATAATAATAATAAGAATAATAATAATAGTTATAAGGATAAAGACAAGAGAAATAGGGATAATAATAATAGTAATAAGAATAATAATAACAGTTATAGCGATAATATTAATAGTAATAAGGATAATAATAACAGTTATAGCGATAATAATAATAGTAATAAGGATAATAATAACAGTTATAGCGATAATAATAATAATAATAAAGATAATAATAATAGTCATAACGATAAAGACAAGAGGAATAGGGATAATAATAATAGTAATAAGGATAATAATAATAGTTATAAGGATAAAAACAGGAGTAATACGGATGGTAACAATAGAATAAGGACATCAATAACAGTTCTAGCGATAATAATAAGAATAATAAGAATAATAGTAATAGTTATAAGGATAAAGACAAGAGAAATAGGGATAATAATAATAGTAATAAGAATGATAATAACAGTTATAGCGATAATAATAATAGTAATAAGGATAATAATAATAGTTATAAGGATAAAGACAAGAGTAATACGTATAGTAACAATAGAATAAGTATAATAATAACAGTTACAGCGATAATAATAATAGTAATAAGAATAAAAATAACAGTTATAGCGATAATAATAATAGTAATAAGGATAATAATAATAGTTATAAGGATAAAGACGAGAGTAATACGGATGGTAACAATAGAATAAGGACATTGATAACAGTTATAGCGATAATAATAATAATAATAAGAATAATAATAATAGTTATAAGGATAAAGACAAGAGAAATAGGGATAATAATAATAGTAATAAGGATAATAATAACAGTTATAGCGATAATAATAATAGTAATAAGGATAATAATAATAGTTATAAGGATGAAGACAAGAGGAATACGGATAGTAACAATAGAATAAAGATAATAATAACAGTTATAGCGATAATAATAATAGTAATAAGAATAATAATAACAGTTATAGCGATAATAATAATAGTAATGAGGATAATAATAACAGTTATAGCGATAATAATAATAATAATAAAGATAATAATAATAGTCATAAGGATAAAGACAAGAGAAATAGGGATAATAATAATAGTAATAAGGATAATAATAACAGTTATGGCGATAATAATAATAATAATAAAGATAATAATAATAGTCATAAGGATAAAGACAAGAGAAATAGGGATAATAATAATAGTAATAAGGATAATAATAACAGTTATAGCGATAATAATAATAATAATAATAATAATAATAACAGTTATAGCGATAATAATAATAGTAATAAGGATAATAATAATAGTTATAAGGATAAAGACGAGAGTAATACGGATGGTAACAATAGAATAAGGACATCAATAACAGTTCTAGCGATAATAATAATAATAATAAGAATAATAATAATAGTTATAAGGATAAAGACAAGAGAAATGGGGATAATAATAATAGTAATAAGAATAATAATAACAGTTATAGCGATAATATTAATAGTAATAAGGATAATAATAACAGTTATAGCGATAATAATAATAGTAATAAGGATAATAATAACAGTTATAGCGATAATAATAATAATAATAAAGATAATAATAATAGTCATAACGATAAAGACAAGAGGAATAGGGATAATAATAATAGTAAAAAGGATAATAATAATAGTTATAAGGATAAAAACAAGAGTAATACGGATGGTAACAATAGAATAAGGACATCAATAACAGTTCTAGCGATAATAATAAGAATAATAAGAATAATAATAATAGTTATAAGGATAAAGACAAGAGAAATAGGGATAATAATAATAGTAATAAGAATGATAATAACAGTTATAGCGATAATAATAATAGTAATAAGGATAATAATAATAGTTATATGGATAAAGACAAGAGTAATACGTATAGTAACAATAGAATAAGGATAATAATAACAGTTACAGCGATAATAATAATAGTAATAAGAATAAAAATAACAGTTATAGCGATAATAGTAATAGTAATAAGGATAATAATAATAGTTATAAGGATAAAGACGAGAGTAATACGGATGGTAACAATAGAATAAGGACATTGATGACAGTTATAGCGATAATAATAATAATAATAAGAATAATAATAATAGTTATAAGGATAAAGACAAGAGAAATAGGGATAATAATAATAGTAATAAGGATAATAATAACAGTTATAGCGATAATAATAATAGTAATAAGGATAATAATAATAGTTATAAGGATGAAGACAAGAGGAATACGGATAGTAACAATAGAATAAAGATAATAATAACAGTTATAGCGATAATAATAATAGTAATAAGAATAATAATAACAGTTATAGCGATAATAATAATAGTAATGAGGATAATAATAACAGTTATAGCGATAATAATAATAATAATAAAGATAATAATAATAGTCATAAGGATAAAGACAAGAGAAATAGGGATAATAATAATAGTAATAAGGATAATAATAACAGTTATGGCGATAATAATAATAATAATAAAGATAATAATAATAGTCATAAGGATAAAGACAAGAGAAATAGGGATAATAATAATAGTAATAAGGATAATAATAACAGTTATAGCGATAATAATAATAATAATAATAATAATAATAACAGTTATAGCGATAATAATAATAGTAATAAGGATAATAATAATAGTTATAAGGATAAAGACGAGAGTAATACGGATGGTAACAATAGAATAAGGACATCAATAACAGTTCTAGCGATAATAATAATAATAATAAGAATAATAATAATAGTTATAAGGATAAAGACAAGAGAAATGGGGATAATAATAATAGTAATAAGAATAATAATAACAGTTATAGCGATAATATTAATAGTAATAAGGATAATAATAACAGTTATAGCGATAATAATAATAGTAATAAGGATAATAATAACAGTTATAGCGATAATAATAATAATAATAAAGATAATAATAATAGTCATAACGATAAAGACAAGAGGAATAGGGATAATAATAATAGTAAAAAGGATAATAATAATAGTTATAAGGATAAAAACAAGAGTAATACGGATGGTAACAATAGAATAAGGACATCAAATAACAGTTCTAGCGATAATAATAAGAATAATAAGAATAATAATAATAGTTATAAGGATAAAGACAAGAGAAATAGGGATAATAATAATAGTAATAAGAATGATAATAACAGTTATAGCGATAATAATAATAGTAATAAGGATAATAATAATAGTTATATGGATAAAGACAAGAGTAATACGTATAGTAACAATAGAATAAGGATAATAATAACAGTTACAGCGATAATAATAATAGTAATAAGAATAAAAATAACAGTTATAGCGATAATAGTAATAGTAATAAGGATAATAATAATAGTTATAAGGATAAAGACGAGAGTAATACGGATGGTAACAATAGAATAAGGACATTGATGACAGTTATAGCGATAATAATAATAATAATAAGAATAATAATAATAGTTATAAGGATAAAGACAAGAGAAATAGGGATAATAATAATAGTAATAAGGATAATAATAACAGTTATAGCGATAATAATAATAGTAATAAGGATAATAATAATAGTTATAAGGATGAAGACAAGAGGAATACGGATAGTAACAATAGAATAAAGATAATAATAACAGTTATAGCGATAATAATAATAGTAATAAGAATAATAATGACGGTTATAGCGATAATAATAATAGTAATGAGGATAATAATAACAGTTATAGCGATAATAATAATAATACTAAAGATAATAATAATAGTCATAAGCATAAAGACAAGAGAAATAGGGATAATAATAATAGTAATAAGGATAATAATAACAGTTATAGCGATAATAATAATAATAATAAAGATAATAATAATAGTCATAAGGATAAAGACAAGAGTAATACGTATAGTAACAATAGAATAAGGATAATAATAACAGTTACAGCGATAATAATAATAGTAATAAGGATAATAATAACAGTTATAGCGATAATAATAATAGTAATAAGGATAATAATAATAGTTATATGGATAAAGACATGAGTAATACGGATAGTAACAATAGAATAAGGATAATAATAATAGTTATAAGGATGAAGACAAGAGTAATACGGATAGTAACAATAGAATAAAGATAATAAAACAGTTATAGCGATAATAATAATAGTAATAAGAATAATAATAACAGTTGTAAGGTTAAAGACACGAGCAATACGGATGGTAACAATAGAATAAGGATAATAATAACAGTTACAGCGATAATAATAATAGTAATAAGGATAATAATAACAGTTATAGCGATAATAATAATAGTCATAAGGATAAAGACAAGAGGAATAGGGATAATAATAATAGTAATAAGAATAATAATAACAGTTATAGCGATAATAATAATAGTAATGAGGATAATAATAACAGTTATAGCGATAATAATAATAATAATAAAGATAATAATAATAGTCATAAGGATAAAGACAAGAGAAATAGGGATAATAATAATAGTAATAAGGATAATAATAACAGTTATAGCGATAATAATAATAATAATAATAATAATAATAATAACAGTTATAGCGATAATAATAATAGTAATAAGGATAATAATAATAGTTATAAGGATAAAGACGAGAGTAATACGGATGGTAACAATAGAATAAGGACATTGATAATAGTTATAGCGGTAATCATAATAATAATAAGAATAATAATAATAGTTATAAGGATAAAGACAAGAGAAATAGGGATAATAATAATAGTAATAAGAATAATAATAACAGTTATAGCGATAATATTAATAGTAATAAGGATAATAATAACAGTTATAGCGATAATAATAATAGTAATAAGGATAATAATAACAGTTATAGCGATAATAATAATAATAATAAAGATAATAATAATAGTCATAACGATAAAGACAAGAGGAATAGGGATAATAATAATAGTAATAAGGATAATAATAATAGTTATAAGGATAAAAACAGGAGTAATACGGATGGTAACAATAGAATAAGGACATTGATAATAGTTCTAGCGATAATAATAAGAATAATAAGAATAATAATAATAGTTATAAGGATAAAGACAAGAGAAATAGGGATAATAATAATAGTAATAAGAATGATAATAACAGTTATAGCGATAATAATAATAGTTATAAGGATAAAGACAAGAGTAATACGTATAGTAACAATAGAATAAGTATAATAATAACAGTTACAGCGATAATAATAATAGTAATAAGAATAAAAATAACAGTTATAGCGATAATAATAATAGTAATAAGGATAATAATAATAGTTATAAGGATAAAGACAAGAGTAATACGTATAGTAACAATAGAATAAGGATAATAATAACAGTTACAGCGATAATAATAATAGTAATAAGAATAATAATAACAGTTGTAAGGTTAAAGACACGAGCAATACGGATGGTAACAATAGAATAAGGATAATAATAACAGTTACAGCGATAATAATAATAGTAATAAGGATAATAATAACAGTTATAGCGATAATAATAATAGTAATAAGGATAATAATAACAGTTATAGCGATAATAATAATAATAATAAAGATAATAATAATAGTCATAAGGATAAAGACAAGAGGAATAGGGATAATAATAATAGTAATAAGAATAATAATAACAGTTATAGCGATAATAATAATAGTAATGAGGATAATAATAACAGTTATAGCGATAATAATAATAATAATAAAGATAATAATAATAGTCATAAGGATAAAGACAAGCGAAATAGGGATAATAATAATAGTAATAAGGATAATAATAACAGTTATAGCGATAATAATAATAATAATAATAATAATAATAACAGTTATAGCGATAATAATAATAGTAATAAGGATAATAATAATAGTTATAAGGATAAAGACGAGAGTAATACGGATGGTAACAATAGAATAAGGACATTGATAATAGTTATAGCGGTAATCATAATAATAATAAGAATAATAATAATAGTTATAAGGATAAAGACAAGAGAAATAGGGATAATAATAATAGTAATAAGAATAATAATAACAGTTATAGCGATAATATTAATAGTAATAAGGATAATAATAACAGTTATAGCGATAATAATAATAGTAATAAGGATAATAATAACAGTTATAGCGATAATAATAATAATAATAAAGATAATAATAATAGTCATAACGATAAAGACAAGAGGAATAGGGATAATAATAATAGTAATAAGGATAATAATAATAGTTTATAAGGATAAAAACAGGAGTAATACGGATGGTAACAATAGAATAAGGACATCAATAACAGTTCTAGCGATAATAATAAGAATAATAAGAATAATAGTAATAGTTATAAGGATAAAGACAAGAGAAATAGGGATAATAATAATAGTAATAAGAATGATAATAACAGTTATAGCGATAATAATAATAGTAATAAGGATAATAATAATAGTTATAAGGATAAAGACAAGAGTAATACGTATAGTAACAATAGAATAAGTATAATAATAACAGTTACAGCGATAATAATAATAGTAATAAGAATAAAAATAACAGTTATAGCGATAATAATAATAGTAATAAGGATAATAATAATAGTTATAAGGATAAAGACGAGAGTAATACGGATGGTAACAATAGAATAAGGACATTGATAACAGTTATAGCGATAATAATAATAATAATAAGAATAATAATAATAGTTATAAGGATAAAGACAAGAGAAATAGGGATAATAATAATAGTAATAAGGATAATAATAACAGTTATAGCGATAATAATAATAGTAATAAGGATAATAATAATAGTTATAAGGATGAAGACAAGAGGAATACGGATAGTAACAATAGAATAAAGATAATAATAACAGTTATAGCGATAATAATAATAGTAATAAGAATAATAATAACAGTTATAGCGATAATAATAATAGTAATGAGGATAATAATAACAGTTATAGCGATAATAATAATAATAATAAAGATAATAATAATAGTCATAAGGATAAAGACAAGAGAAATAGGGATAATAATAATAGTAATAAGGATAATAATAACAGTTATAGCGATAATAATAATAATAATAAAGATAATAATAATAGTCATAAGGATAAAGACAAGAGAAATAGGGATAATAATAATAGTAATAAGGATAATAATAACAGTTATAGCGATAATAATAATAATAATAATAATAATAATAACAGTTATAGCGATAATAATAATAGTAATAAGGATAATAATAATAGTTATAAGGATAAAGACGAGAGTAATACGGATGGTAACAATAGAATAAGGACATCAATAACAGTTCTAGCGATAATAATAATAATAATAAGAATAATAATAATAGTTATAAGGATAAAGACAAGAGAAATGGGGATAATAATAATAGTAATAAGAATAATAATAACAGTTATAGCGATAATATTAATAGTAATAAGGATAATAATAACAGTTATAGCGATAATAATAATAGTAATAAGGATAATAATAACAGTTATAGCGATAATAATAATAATAATAAAGATAATAATAATAGTCATAACGATAAAGACAAGAGGAATAGGGATAATAATAATAGTAAAAAGGATAATAATAATAGTTATAAGGATAAAAACAAGAGTAATACGGATGGTAACAATAGAATAAGGACATCAATAACAGTTCTAGCGATAATAATAAGAATAATAAGAATAATAATAATAGTTATAAGGATAAAGACAAGAGAAATAGGGATAATAATAATAGTAATAAGAATGATAATAACAGTTATAGCGATAATAATAATAGTAATAAGGATAATAATAATAGTTATATGGATAAAGACAAGAGTAATACGTAAAGTAACAATAGAATAAGGATAATAATAACAGTTACAGCGATAATAATAATAGTAATAAGAATAAAAATAACAGTTATAGCGATAATAGTAATAGTAATAAGGATAATAATAATAGTTATAAGGATAAAGACGAGAGTAATACGGATGGTAACAATAGAATAAGGACATTGATGACAGTTATAGCGATAATAATAATAATAATAAGAATAATAATAATAGTTATAAGGATAAAGACAAGAGAAATAGGGATAATAATAATAGTAATAAGGATAATAATAACAGTTATAGCGATAATAATAATAGTAATAAGGATAATAATAATAGTTATAAGGATGAAGACAAGAGGAATACGGATAGTAACAATAGAATAAAGATAATAATAACAGTTATAGCGATAATAATAATAGTAATAAGAATAATAATGACGGTTATAGCGATAATAATAATAGTAATGAGGATAATAATAACAGTTATAGCGATAATAATAATAATAATAAAGATAATAATAATAGTCATAAGGATAAAGACAAGAGAAATAGGGATAATAATAATAGTAATAAGGATAATAATAACAGTTATAGCGATAATAATAATAATAATAAAGATAATAATAATAGTCATAAGGATAAAGACAAGAGTAATACGTATAGTAACAATAGAATAAGGATAATAATAACAGTTACAGCGATAATAATAATAGTAATAAGGATAATAATAACAGTTATAGCGATAATAATAATAGTAATAAGGATAATAATAATAGTTATATGGATAAAGACATGAGTAATACGGATAGTAACAATAGAATAAGGATAATAATAATAGTTATAAGGATGAAGACAAGAGTAATACGGATAGTAACAATAGAATAAAGATAATAAAACAGTTATAGCGATAATAATAATAGTAATAAGAATAATAATAACAGTTGTAAGGTTAAAGACACGAGCAATACGGATGGTAACAATAGAATAAGGATAATAATAACAGTTACAGCGATAATAATAATAGTAATAAGGATAATAATAACAGTTATAGCGATAATAATAATAGTCATAAGGATAAAGACAAGAGGAATAGGGATAATAATAATAGTAATAAGAATAATAATAACAGTTATAGCGATAATAATAATAGTAATGAGGATAATAATAACAGTTATAGCGATAATAATAATAATAATAAAGATAATAATAATAGTCATAAGGATAAAGACAAGAGAAATAGGGATAATAATAATAGTAATAAGGATAATAATAACAGTTATAGCGATAATAATAATAATAATAATAATAATAATAACAGTTATAGCGATAATAATAATAGTAATAAGGATAATAATAATAGTTATAAGGATAAAGACGAGAGTAATACGGATGGTAACAATAGAATAAGGACATTGATAATAGTTATAGCGGTAATCATAATAATAATAAGAATAATAATAATAGTTATAAGGATAAAGACAAGAGAAATAGGGATAATAATAATAGTAATAAGAATAATAATAACAGTTATAGCGATAATATTAATAGTAATAAGGATAATAATAACAGTTATAGCGATAATAATAATAGTAATAAGGATAATAATAACAGTTATAGCGATAATAATAATAATAATAAAGATAATAATAATAGTCATAACGATAAAGACAAGAGGAATAGGGATAATAATAATAGTAATAAGGATAATAATAATAGTTATAAGGATAAAAACAGGAGTAATACGGATGGTAACAATAGAATAAGGACATTGATAATAGTTCTAGCGATAATAATAAGAATAATAAGAATAATAATAATAGTTATAAGGATAAAGACAAGAGAAATAGGGATAATAATAATAGTAATAAGAATGATAATAACAGTTATAGCGATAATAATAATAGTTATAAGGATAAAGACAAGAGTAATACGTATAGTAACAATAGAATAAGTATAATAATAACAGTTACAGCGATAATAATAATAGTAATAAGAATAAAAATAACAGTTATAGCGATAATAGTAATAGTAATAAGGATAATAATAATAGTTATAAGGATAAAGACGAGAGTAATACGGATGGTAACAATAGAATAAGGACATTGATGACAGTTATAGCGATAATAATAATAATAATAAGAATAATAATAATAGTTATAAGGATAAAGACAAGAGAAATAGGGATAATAATAATAGTAATAAGGATAATAATAACAGTTATAGCGATAATAATAATAGTAATAAGGATAATAATAATAGTTATAAGGATGAAGACAAGAGGAATACGGATAGTAACAATAGAATAAAGATAATAATAACAGTTATAGCGATAATAATAATAGTAATAAGAATAATAATGACGGTTATAGCGATAATAATAATAGTAATGAGGATAATAATAACAGTTATAGCGATAATAATAATAATAATAAAGATAATAATAATAGTCATAAGGATAAAGACAAGAGAAATAGGGATAATAATAATAGTAATAAGGATAATAATAACAGTTATAGCGATAATAATAATAGTAATAAGAATAATAATGACGGTTATAGCGATAATAATAATAGTAATGAGGATAATAATAACAGTTATAGCGATAATAATAATAATAATAAAGATAATAATAATAGTCATAAGGATAAAGACAAGAGAAATAGGGATAATAATAATAGTAATAAGGATAATAATAACAGTTATAGCGATAATAATAATAATAATAAAGATAATAATAATAGTCATAAGGATAAAGACAAGAGTAATACGTATAGTAACAATAGAATAAGGATAATAATAACAGTTACAGCGATAATAATAATAGTAATAAGGATAATAATAACAGTTATAGCGATAATAATAATAGTAAGAAGAATAATAATAACAGTTGTAAGGTTAAAGACACGAGCAATACGGATGGTAACAATAGAATAAGGATAATAATAACAGTTACAGCGATAATAATAATAGTAATAAGGATAATAATAACAGTTATAGCGATAATAATAATAGTCATAAGGATAAAGACAAGAGGAATAGGGATAATAATAATAGTAATAAGAATAATAATAACAGTTATAGCGATAATAATAATAGTAATGAGGATAATAATAACAGTTATAGCGATAATAATAATAATAATAAAGATAATAATAATAGTCATAAGGATAAAGACAAGAGAAATAGGGATAATAATAATAGTAATAAGGATAATAATAACAGTTATAGCGATAATAATAATAATAATAATAATAATAATAACAGTTATAGCGATAATAATAATAGTAATAAGGATAATAATAATAGTTATAAGGATAAAGACGAGAGTAATACGGATGGTAACAATAGAATAAGGACATTGATAATAGTTATAGCGGTAATCATAATAATAATAAGAATAATAATAATAGTTATAAGGATAAAGACAAGAGAAATAGGGATAATAATAATAGTAATAAGAATAATAATAACAGTTATAGCGATAATATTAATAGTAATAAGGATAATAATAACAGTTATAGCGATAATAATAATAGTAATAAGGATAATAATAACAGTTATAGCGATAATAATAATAATAATAAAGATAATAATAATAGTCATAACGATAAAGACAAGAGGAATAGGGATAATAATAATAGTAATAAGGATAATAATAATAGTTATAAGGATAAAAACAGGAGTAATACGGATGGTAACAATAGAATAAGGACATTGATAATAGTTCTAGCGATAATAATAAGAATAATAAGAATAATAATAATAGTTATAAGGATAAAGACAAGAGAAATAGGGATAATAATAATAGTAATAAGAATGATAATAACAGTTATAGCGATAATAATAATAGTTATAAGGATAAAGACAAGAGTAATACGTATAGTAACAATAGAATAAGTATAATAATAACAGTTACAGCGATAATAATAATAGTAATAAGAATAAAAATAACAGTTATAGCGATAATAGTAATAGTAATAAGGATAATAATAATAGTTATAAGGATAAAGACGAGAGTAATACGGATGGTAACAATAGAATAAGGACATTGATGACAGTTATAGCGATAATAATAATAATAATAAGAATAATAATAATAGTTATAAGGATAAAGACAAGAGAAATAGGGATAATAATAATAGTAATAAGGATAATAATAACAGTTATAGCGATAATAATAATAGTAATAAGGATAATAATAATAGTTATAAGGATGAAGACAAGAGGAATACGGATAGTAACAATAGAATAAAGATAATAATAACAGTTATAGCGATAATAATAATAGTAATAAGAATAATAATGACGGTTATAGCGATAATAATAATAGTAATGAGGATAATAATAACAGTTATAGCGATAATAATAATAATAATAAAGATAATAATAATAGTCATAAGGATAAAGACAAGAGAAATAGGGATAATAATAATAGTAATAAGGATAATAATAACAGTTATAGCGATAATAATAATAATAATAAAGATAATAATAATAGTCATAAGGATAAAGACAAGAGTAATACGTATAGTAACAATAGAATAAGGATAATAATAACAGTTACAGCGATAATAATAATAGTAATAAGGATAATAATAACAGTTATAGCGATAATAATAATAGTAATAAGGATAATAATAATAGTTATATGGATAAAGACATGAGTAATACGGATAGTAACAATAGAATAAGGATAATAATAATAGTTATAAGGATGAAGACAAGAGTAATACGGATAGTAACAATAGAATAAAGATAATAAAACAGTTATAGCGATAATAATAATAGTAATAAGAATAATAATAACAGTTGTAAGGTTAAAGACACGAGCAATACGGATGGTAACAATAGAATAAGGATAATAATAACAGTTACAGCGATAATAATAATAGTAATAAGGATAATAATAACAGTTATAGCGATAATAATAATAGTCATAAGGATAAAGACAAGAGGAATAGGGATAATAATAATAGTAATAAGAATAATAATAACAGTTATAGCGATAATAATAATAGTAATGAGGATAATAATAACAGTTATAGCGATAATAATAATAATAATAAAGATAATAATAATAGTCATAAGGATAAAGACAAGAGAAATAGGGATAATAATAATAGTAATAAGGATAATAATAACAGTTATAGCGATAATAATAATAATAATAATAATAATAATAACAGTTATAGCGATAATAATAATAGTAATAAGGATAATAATAATAGTTATAAGGATAAAGACGAGAGTAATACGGATGGTAACAATAGAATAAGGACATTGATAATAGTTATAGCGGTAATCATAATAATAATAAGAATAATAATAATAGTTATAAGGATAAAGACAAGAGAAATAGGGATAATAATAATAGTAATAAGAATAATAATAACAGTTATAGCGATAATATTAATAGTAATAAGGATAATAATAACAGTTATAGCGATAATAATAATAGTAATAAGGATAATAATAACAGTTATAGCGATAATAATAATAATAATAAAGATAATAATAATAGTCATAACGATAAAGACAAGAGGAATAGGGATAATAATAATAGTAATAAGGATAATAATAATAGTTATAAGGATAAAAACAGGAGTAATACGGATGGTAACAATAGAATAAGGACATCAATAACAGTTCTAGCGATAATAATAAGAATAATAAGAATAATAATAATAGTTATAAGGATAAAGACAAGAGAAATAGGGATAATAATAATAGTAATAAGAATGATAATAACAGTTATAGCGATAATAATAATAGTAATAAGGATAATAATAATAGTTATAAGGATAAAGACAAGAGTAATACGTATAGTAACAATAGAATAAGTATAATAATAACAGTTACAGCGATAATAATAATAGTAATAAGAATAAAAATAACAGTTATAGCGATAATAATAATAGTAATAAGGATAATAATAATAGTTATAAGGATAAAGACGAGAGTAATACGGATGGTAACAATAGAATAAGGACATTGATAACAGTTATAGCGATAATAATAATAATAATAAGAATAATAATAATAGTTATAAGGATAAAGACAAGAGAAATAGGGATAATAATAATAGTAATAAGGATAATAATAACAGTTATAGCGATAATAATAATAGTAATAAGGATAATAATAATAGTTATAAGGATGAAGACAAGAGGAATATGGATAGTAACAATAGAATAAAGATAATAATAACAGTTATAGCGATAATAATAATAGTAATAAGAATAATAATAACAGTTATAGCGATAATAATAATAGTAATGAGGATAATAATAACAGTTATAGCGATAATAATAATAATAATAAAGATAATAATAATAGTCATAAGGATAAAGACAAGAGAAATAGGGATAATAATAATAGTAATAAGGATAATAATAACAGTTATAGCGATAATAATAATAATAATAAAGATAATAATAATAGTCATAACGATAAAGACAAGAGGAATAGGGATAATAATAATAGTTATAAGGATAAAAACAAGAGTAATACGGATGGTAACAATAGAATAAGGACATCAATAACAGTTCTAGCGATAATAATAAGAATAATAAGAATAATAATAATAGTTATAAGGATAAAGACAAGAGAAATAGGGATAATAATAATAGTAATAAGAATGATAATAACAGTTATAGCGATAATAATAATAGTAATAAGGATAATAATAATAGTTATATGGATAAAGACAAGAGTAATACGTATAGCAACAATAGAATAAGGATAATAATAACAGTTACAGCGATAATAATAATAGTAATAAGAATAAAAATAACAGTTATAGCGATAATAATAATAGTAATAAGGATAATAATAATAGTCATAAGGATAAAGACAAGAGAAATAGGGATAATAATAATAGTAATAAGGATAATAATAACAGTTATAGCGATAATAATAATAATAATAATAATAATAATAACAGTTATAGCGATAATAATAATAGTAATAAGGATAATAATAATAGTTATAAGGATAAAGACGAGAGTAATACGGATGGTAACAATAGAATAAGGACATTGATAATAGTTATAGCGGTAATCATAATAATAATAAGAATAATAATAATAGTTATAAGGATAAAGACAAGAGAAATAGGGATAATAATAATAGTAATAAGAATAATAATAACAGTTATAGCGATAATATTAATAGTAATAAGGATAATAATAACAGTTATAGCGATAATAATAATAGTAATAAGGATAATAATAACAGTTATAGCGATAATAATAATAATAATAAAGATAATAATAATAGTCATAACGATAAAGACAAGAGGAATAGGGATAATAATAATAGTAATAAGGATAATAATAATAGTTATAAGGATAAAAACAGGAGTAATACGGATGGTAACAATAGAATAAGGACATCAATAACAGTTCTAGCGATAATAATAAGAATAATAAGAATAATAATAATAGTTATAAGGATAAAGACAAGAGAAATAGGGATAATAATAATAGTAATAAGAATGATAATAACAGTTATAGCGATAATAATAATAGTAATAAGGATAATAATAATAGTTATAAGGATAAAGACAAGAGTAATACGTATAGTAACAATAGAATAAGTATAATAATAACAGTTACAGCGATAATAATAATAGTAATAAGAATAAAAATAACAGTTATAGCGATAATAATAATAGTAATAAGGATAATAATAATAGTTATAAGGATAAAGACGAGAGTAATACGGATGGTAACAATAGAATAAGGACATTGATAACAGTTATAGCGATAATAATAATAATAATAAGAATAATAATAATAGTTATAAGGATAAAGACAAGAGAAATAGGGATAATAATAATAGTAATAAGGATAATAATAACAGTTATAGCGATAATAATAATAGTAATAAGGATAATAATAATAGTTATAAGGATGAAGACAAGAGGAATATGGATAGTAACAATAGAATAAAGATAATAATAACAGTTATAGCGATAATAATAATAGTAATAAGAATAATAATAACAGTTATAGCGATAATAATAATAGTAATGAGGATAATAATAACAGTTATAGCGATAATAATAATAATAATAAAGATAATAATAATAGTCATAAGGATAAAGACAAGAGAAATAGGGATAATAATAATAGTAATAAGGATAATAATAACAGTTATAGCGATAATAATAATAATAATAAAGATAATAATAATAGTCATAACGATAAAGACAAGAGGAATAGGGATAATAATAATAGTTATAAGGATAAAAACAAGAGTAATACGGATGGTAACAATAGAATAAGGACATCAATAACAGTTCTAGCGATAATAATAAGAATAATAAGAATAATAATAATAGTTATAAGGATAAAGACAAGAGAAATAGGGATAATAATAATAGTAATAAGAATGATAATAACAGTTATAGCGATAATAATAATAGTAATAAGGATAATAATAATAGTTATATGGATAAAGACAAGAGTAATACGTATAGTAACAATAGAATAAGGATAATAATAACAGTTACAGCGATAATAATAATAGTAATAAGAATAAAAATAACAGTTATAGCGATAATAATAATAGTAATAAGGATAATAATAATAGTTATAAGGATAAAGACGAGAGTAATACGGATGGTAACAATAGAATAAGGACATTGATGACAGTTACAGCGATAATAATAATAATAAGAATAATAATAATAGTTATAAGGATAAAGACAAGAGAAATAGGGATAATAATAATAGTAATAAGGATAATAATAACAGTTATAGCGATAATAATAATAGTAATAAGGATAATAATAATAGTTATAAGGATGAAGACAAGAGGAATACGGATAGTAACAATAGAATAAAGATAATAATAACAGTTATAGCGATAATAATAATAGTAATAAGAATAATAATGACGGTTATAGCGATAATAATAATAGTAATGAGGATAATAATAACAGTTATAGCGATAATAATAATAATAATAAAGATAATAATAATAGTCATAAGGATAAAGACAAGAGAAATAGGGATAATAATAATAGTAATAAGGATAATAATAACAGTTATAGCGATAATAATAATAATAATAATAATAATAATAACAGTTATAGCGATAATAATAATAGTAATAAGGATAATAATAATAGTTATAAGGATAAAGACGAGAGTAATACGGATGGTAACAATAGAATAAGGACATCAATAACAGTTCTAGCGATAATAATAATAATAATAAGAATAATAATAATAGTTATAAGGATAAAGACAAGAGAAATGGGGATAATAATAATAGTAATAAGAATAATAATAACAGTTATAGCGATAATATTAATAGTAATAAGGATAATAATAATAGTCATAACGATAAAGACAAGAGGAATAGGGATAATAATAATAGTAAAAAGGATAATAATAATAGTTATAAGGATAAAGACAAGAGAAATAGGGATAATAATAATAGTAATAAGAATGATAATAACAGTTATAGCGATAATAATAATAGTAATAAGGATAATAATAATAGTTATATGGATAAAGACAAGAGTAATACGTATAGTAACAATAGAATAAGGATAATAATAACAGTTACAGCGATAATAATAATAGTAATAAGAATAAAAATAACAGTTATAGCGATAATAATAATAGTAATAAGGATAATAATAATAGTTATAAGGATAAAGACGAGAGTAATACGGATGGTAACAATAGAATAAGGACATTGATGACAGTTATAGCGATAATAATAATAATAATAAGAATAATAATAATAGTTATAAGGATAAAGACAAGAGAAATAGGGATAATAATAATAGTAATAAGGATAATAATAACAGTTATAGCGATAATAATAATAGTAATAAGGATAATAATAATAGTTATAAGGATGAAGACAAGAGGAATACGGATAGTAACAATAGAATAAAGATAATAATAACAGTTATAGCGATAATAATAATAGTAACAAGGATAATAATAACAGTTATAGCGATAATAATAATAGTAATAAGGATAATAATAATAGTTATATGGATAAAGACATGAGTAATACGGATAGTAACAATAGAATAAGGATAATAATAATATTTATAAGGATGAAGACAAGAGTAATACGGATAGTAACAATAGAATAAAGATAATAAAACAGTTATAGCGATAATAATAATAGTAATAAGAATAATAATAACAGTTGTAAGGTTAAAGACACGAGCAATACGGATGGTAACAATAGAATAAGGATAATAATAACAGTTACAGCGATAATAATAATAGTAATAAGGATAATAATAACAGTTATAGCGATAATAATAATAGTAATAAGGATAATAATAACAGTTATAGCGATAATAATAATAATAATAAAGATAATAATAATAGTCATAAGGATAAAGACAAGAGGAATAGGGATAATAATAATAGTAATAAGAATAATAATAACAGTTATAGCGATAATAATAGTAGTAATAAGGATAATTATAACAGTTATAGCGACAATAATAATAATAATAAGGATAATAATAACAGTCATAAGGATAAAGACAAGAGAAATAGGGATAATAATAATAGTAATAAGAATAATAATAACCGTTATAAGGATAATAATAATAATAATAATAAGGATAATAATAATAGTTATAAGGATGAAGACGGGAGGAATACGGATAGTAACAATAGAATAAGGATAATAATAACAGTTATAGCGATAATAATAATAGTTATATGTATAAAGATATGAGTAATACGGATAGTAACAATAGAATAAGGATAATAATAATAGTAATAAGGATAATAATAATAGTTATAAGGATGAAGAAAAGAGTAATACGGATAGTAACAATAGAATTAGGATAATAAAAACAGTTATAGCGATAATAATAATAGTAATAAGGATAATAATAACAGTTATAGCGATAATAATAATAATAATAAAGATAATAATAATAGCATAAGGATAAAGACAAGAGGAATAGGGATAAAAATAATAGTAATAAGAATAATAATAACAGTTATGAGGATAATGACAAGAGTAATACGGATAGCAACAATAGAATAAGAATAATAATAACGGTTATAGCGATAATAATAATAGTAATAAGGATAATAATAATAGTTATAAGGATAAAGACAAGAGTAATACGGATGGTAACAATAGAATAAGGACATTAATAACAGTTCTAGCGATAATAATAATAATAATAAGAATAATAATAATAGTTATAAGGATAAAGACAAGAGAAATAGGGATAATAATAATAGTAATAAGAATGATAATAACAGTTATAGCGATAATAATAATAGTTATAAGGATAAAGACAAGAGTAATACGTATAGTAACAATAGAATAAGGATAATAAAAACAGTTACAGCGATAATAATAATAGTAATAAGAATAATAATAACAGTTATAGCGATAATAATAATAGTAATAAGGATAATAATAATAGTTATAAGGATAAAGACGAGAGTAATACGGATGGTAACAATAGAATAAGGACATTGATAACAGTTATAGCGATAATAATAATAATAATAAGAATAATAATAATAGTTATAAGGATAAAGACAAGAGAAGTAGGGATAATAATAATAGTAATAAGGATAATAATAATAGTTATAAGGATGAAGACAAGAGGAATACGGATAGTAACAATAGAATAAAGATAATAATAACAGTTATAGCGATAATAATAATAGTAATAAGAATAATAATAACAGTTATAGCGATAATAATAATAGTAATAAGGATAAAAATAACAGTTATAGCGATAATAATAATAGTAATAAGGATAATTATAACAGTTATAGCGATAATAATAATAGTAATGAGGATAATAATAACAGTTATAGCGATAATAATAATAATAATAAAGATAATAATAATAGTCATAAGGATAAAGACAAGAGGAATAGGGATAATAATAATAGTAAAAAGGATAATAATAATAGTTATAAGGATAAAAACAAGAGTAATACGGATGGTAACAATAGAATAAGGACATCAATAACAGTTCTAGCGATAATAATAAGAATAATAAGAATAATAATAATAGTTATAAGGATAAAGACAAGAGAAATAGGGATAATAATAATAGTAATAAGAATGATAATAACAGTTATAGCGATAATAATAATAGTAATAAGGATAATAATAATAGTTATATGGATAAAGACAAGAGTAATACGTATAGTAACAATAGAATAAGGATAATAATAACAGTTACAGCGATAATAATAATAGTAATAAGAATAAAAATAACAGTTATAGCGATAATAGTAATAGTAATAAGGATAATAATAATAGTTATAAGGATAAAGACGAGAGTAATACGGATGGTAACAATAGAATAAGGACATTGATGACAGTTATAGCGATAATAATAATAATAATAAGAATAATAATAATAGTTATAAGGATAAAGACAAGAGAAATAGGGATAATAATAATAGTAATAAGGATAATAATAACAGTTATAGCGATAATAATAATAGTAATAAGGATAATAATAATAGTTATAAGGATGAAGACAAGAGGAATACGGATAGTAACAATAGAATAAAGATAATAATAACAGTTATAGCGATAATAATAATAGTAATAAGAATAATAATGACGGTTATAGCGATAATAATAATCGTAATGAGGATAATAATAACAGTTATAGCGATAATAATAATAATAATAAAGATAATAATAATAGTCATAAGGATAAAGACAAGAGAAATAGGGATAATAATAATAGTAATAAGGATAATAATAACAGTTATAGCGATAATAATAATAATAATAAAGATAATAATAATAGTCATAAGGATAAAGACAAGAGTAATACGTATAGTAACAATAGAATAAGGATAATAATAACAGTTACAGCGATAATAATAATAGTAATAAGGATAATAATAACAGTTGTAAGGTTAAAGACACGAGCAATACGGATGGTAACAATAGAATAAGGATAATAATAACAGTTACAGCGATAATAATAATAGTAATAAGGATAATAATAACAGTTATAGCGATAATAATAATAGTCATAAGGATAAAGACAAGAGGAATAGGGATAATAATAATAGTAATAAGAATGATAATAACAGTTATAGCGATAATAATAATAGTTATAAGGATAAAGACAAGAGTAATACGTATAGTAACAATAGAATAAGTATAATAATAACAGTTACAGCGATAATAATAATAGTAATAAGAATAAAAATAACAGTTATAGCGATAATAATAATAGTAATAAGGATAATAATAATAGTTATAAGGATAAAGACGAGAGTAATACGGATGGTAACAATAGAATAAGGACATTGATAACAGTTATAGCGATAATAATAATAATAATAAGAATAATAATAATAGTTATAAGGATAAAGACAAGAGAAATAGGGATAATAATAATAGTAATAAGGATAATAATAACAGTTATAGCGATAATAATAATAGTAATAAGGATAATAATAATAGTTATAAGGATGAAGACAAGAGGAATACGGATAGTAACAATAGAATAAAGATAATAATAACAGTTATAGCGATAATAATAATAGTAATAAGAATAATAATAACAGTTATAGCGATAATAATAATAGTAATGAGGATAATAATAACAGTTATAGCGATAATAATAATAATAATAAAGATAATAATAATAGTCATAAGGATAAAGACAAGAGAAATAGGGATAATAATAATAGTAATAAGGATAAAGACAAGAGAAATAGGGATAATAATAATAGTAATAAGGATAATAATAACAGTTATAGCGATAATAATAATAATAATAATAATAATAACAGTTATAGCGATAATAATAATAGTAATAAGGATAATAATAATAGTTATAAGGATAAAGACGAGAGTAATACGGATGGTAACAATAGAATAAGGACATTGATAATAGTTATAGCGGTAATCATAATAATAATAAGAATAATAATAATAGTTATAAGGATAAAGACAAGAGAAATAGGGATAATAATAATAGTAATAAGAATAATAATAACAGTTATAGCGATAATATTAATAGTAATAAGGATAATAATAACAGTTATAGCGATAATAATAATAGTAATAAGGATAATAATAACAGTTATAGCGATAATAATAATAATAATAAAGATAATAATAATAGTCATAACGATAAAGACAAGAGGAATAGGGATAATAATAATAGTAATAAGGATAATAATAATAGTTATAAGGATAAAAACAGGAGTAATACGGATGGTAACAATAGAATAAGGACATCAATAACAGTTCTAGCGATAATAATAAGAATAATAAGAATAATAATAATAGTTATAAGGATAAAGACAAGAGAAATAGGGATAATAATAATAGTAATAAGAATGATATTAACAGTTATAGCGATAATAATAATAGTTATAAGGATAAAGACAAGAGTAATACGTATAGTAACAATAGAATAAGTATAATAATAACAGTTACAGCGATAATAATAATAGTAATAAGAATAAAAATAACAGTTATAGCGATAATAATAATAGTAATAAGGATAATAATAATAGTTATAAGGATAAAGACGAGAGTAATACGGATGGTAACAATAGAATAAGGACATTGATAACAGTTATAGCGATAATAATAATAATAATAAGAATAATAATAATAGTTATAAGGATAAAGACAAGAGAAATAGGGATAATAATAATAGTAATAAGGATAATAATAACAGTTATAGCGATAATAATAATAGTAATAAGGATAATAATAATAGTTATAAGGATGAAGACAAGAGGAATACGGATAGTAACAATAGAATAAAGATAATAATAACAGTTATAGCGATAATAATAATAGTAATAAGAATAATAATAACAGTTATAGCGATAATAATAATAGTAATGAGGATAATAATAACAGTTATAGCGATAATAATAATAATAATAAAGATAATAATAATAGTCATAAGGATAAAGACAAGAGAAATAGGGATAATAATAATAGTAATAAGGATAATAATAACAGTTATAGCGATAATAATAATAATAATAATAATAATAATAACAGTTATAGCGATAATAATAATAGTAATAAGGATAATAATAATAGTTATAAGGATAAAGACGAGAGTAATACGGATGGTAACAATAGAATAAGGACATCAATAACAGTTCTAGCGATAATAATAATAATAATAAGAATAATAATAATAGTTATAAGGATAAAGACAAGAGAAATGGGGATAATAATAATAGTAATAAGAATAATAATAACAGTTATAGCGATAATATTAATAGTAATAAGGATAATAATAACAGTTATAGCGATAATAATAATAGTAATAAGGATAATAATAACAGTTATAGCGATAATAATAATAATAATAAAGATAATAATAATAGTCATAACGATAAAGACAAGAGGAATAGGGATAATAATAATAGTAAAAAGGATAATAATAATAGTTATAAGGATAAAAACAAGAGTAATACGGATGGTAACAATAGAATAAGGACATCAATAACAGTTCTAGCGATAATAATAAGAATAATAAGAATAATAATAATAGTTATAAGGATAAAGACAAGAGAAATAGGGATAATAATAATAGTAATAAGAATGATAATAACAGTTATAGCGATAATAATAATAGTAATAAGGATAATAATAATAGTTATATGGATAAAGACAAGAGTAATACGTATAGTAACAATAGAATAAGGATAATAATAACAGTTACAGCGATAATAATAATAGTAATAAGAATAAAAATAACAGTTATAGCGATAATAGTAATAGTAATAAGGATAATAATAATAGTTATAAGGATAAAGACGAGAGTAATACGGATGGTAACAATAGAATAAGGACATTGATGACAGTTATAGCGATAATAATAATAATAATAAGAATAATAATAATAGTTATAAGGATAAAGACAAGAGAAATAGGGATAATAATAATAGTAATAAGGATAATAATAACAGTTATAGCGATAATAATAATAGTAATAAGGATAATAATAATAGTTATAAGGATGAAGACAAGAGGAATACGGATAGTAACAATAGAATAAAGATAATAATAACAGTTATAGCGATAATAATAATAGTAATAAGAATAATAATGACGGTTATAGCGATAATAATAATAGTAATGAGGATAATAATAACAGTTATAGCGATAATAATAATAATAATAAAGATAATAATAATAGTCATAAGGATAAAGACAAGAGAAATAGGGATAATAATAATAGTAATAAGGATAATAATAACAGTTATAGCGATAATAATAATAATAATAAAGATAATAATAATAGTCATAAGGATAAAGACAAGAGTAATACGTATAGTAACAATAGAATAAGGATAATAATAACAGTTACAGCGATAATAATAATAGTAATAAGGATAATAATAACAGTTATAGCGATAATAATAATAGTAATAAGGATAATAATAATAGTTATATGGATAAAGACATGAGTAATACGGATAGTAACAATAGAATAAGGATAATAATAATAGTTATAAGGATGAAGACAAGAGTAATACGGATAGTAACAATAGAATAAAGATAATAAAACAGTTATAGCGATAATAATAATAGTAATAAGAATAATAATAACAGTTGTAAGGTTAAAGACACGAGCAATACGGATGGTAACAATAGAATAAGGATAATAATAACAGTTACAGCGATAATAATAATAGTAATAAGGATAATAATAACAGTTATAGCGATAATAATAATAGTCATAAGGATAAAGACAAGAGGAATAGGGATAATAATAATAGTAATAAGAATAATAATAACAGTTATAGCGATAATAATAATAGTAATGAGGATAATAATAACAGTTATAGCGATAATAATAATAATAATAAAGATAATAATAATAGTCATAAGGATAAAGACAAGAGAAATAGGGATAATAATAATAGTAATAAGGATAATAATAACAGTTATAGCGATAATAATAATAATAATAATAATAATAATAACAGTTATAGCAATAATAATAATAGTAATAAGGATAATAATAATAGTTATAAGGATAAAGACGAGAGTAATACGGATGGTAACAATAGAATAAGGACATTGATAATAGTTATAGCGGTAATCATAATAATAATAAGAATAATAATAATAGTTATAAGGATAAAGACAAGAGAAATAGGGATAATAATAATAGTAATAAGAATAATAATAACAGTTATAGCGATAATATTAATAGTAATAAGGATAATAATAACAGTTATAGCGATAATAATAATAGTAATAAGGATAATAATAACAGTTATAGCGATAATAATAATAATAATAAAGATAATAATAATAGTCATAACGATAAAGACAAGAGGAATAGGGATAATAATAATAGTAATAAGGATAATAATAATAGTTATAAGGATAAAAACAGGAGTAATACGGATGGTAACAATAGAATAAGGACATCAATAACAGTTCTAGCGATAATAATAAGAATAATAAGAATAATAATAATAGTTATAAGGATAAAGACAAGAGAAATAGGGATAATAATAATAGTAATAAGAATGATAATAACAGTTATAGCGATAATAATAATAGTAATAAGGATAATAATAATAGTTATAAGGATAAAGACAAGAGTAATACGTATAGTAACAATAGAATAAGTATAATAATAACAGTTACAGCGATAATAATAATAGTAATAAGAATAAAAATAACAGTTATAGCGATAATAATAATAGTAATAAGGATAATAATAATAGTTATAAGGATAAAGACGAGAGTAATACGGATGGTAACAATAGAATAAGGACATTGATAACAGTTATAGCGATAATAATAATAATAATAAGAATAATAATAATAGTTATAAGGATAAAGACAAGAGAAATAGGGATAATAATAATAGTAATAAGGATAATAATAACAGTTATAGCGATAATAATAATAGTAATAAGGATAATAATAATAGTTATAAGGATGAAGACAAGAGGAATATGGATAGTAACAATAGAATAAAGATAATAATAACAGTTATAGCGATAATAATAATAGTAATAAGAATAATAATAACAGTTATAGCGATAATAATAATAGTAATGAGGATAATAATAACAGTTATAGCGATAATAATAATAATAATAAAGATAATAATAATAGTCATAAGGATAAAGACAAGAGAAATAGGGATAATAATAATAGTAATAAGGATAATAATAACAGTTATAGCGATAATAATAATAATAATAAAGATAATAATAATAGTCATAACGATAAAGACAAGAGGAATAGGGATAATAATAATAGTTATAAGGATAAAAACAAGAGTAATACGGATGGTAACAATAGAATAAGGACATCAATAACAGTTCTAGCGATAATAATAAGAATAATAAGAATAATAATAATAGTTATAAGGATAAAGACAAGAGAAATAGGGATAATAATAATAGTAATAAGAATGATAATAACAGTTATAGCGATAATAATAATAGTAATAAGGATAATAATAATAGTTATATGGATAAAGACAAGAGTAATACGTATAGTAACAATAGAATAAGGATAATAATAACAGTTACAGCGATAATAATAATAGTAATAAGAATAAAAATAACAGTTATAGCGATAATAATAATAGTAATAAGGATAATAATAATAGTTATAAGGATAAAGACGAGAGTAATACGGATGGTAACAATAGAATAAGGACATTGATGACAGTTATAGCGATAATAATAATAATAAGAATAATAATAATAGTTATAAGGATAAAGACAAGAGAAATAGGGATAATAATAATAGTAATAAGAATGATAATAACAGTTATAGCGATAATAATAATAGTAATAAGGATAATAATAATAGTTATAAGGATAAAGACAAGAGTAATACGTATAGTAACAATAGAATAAGTATAATAATAACAGTTACAGCGATAATAATAATAGTAATAAGAATAAAAATAACAGTTATAGCGATAATAATAATAGTAATAAGGATAATAATAATAGTTATAAGGATAAAGACGAGAGTAATACGGATGGTAACAATAGAATAAGGACATTGATAACAGTTATAGCGATAATAATAATAATAATAAGAATAATAATAATAGTTATAAGGATAAAGACAAGAGAAATAGGGATAATAATAATAGTAATAAGGATAATAATAACAGTTATAGCGATAATAATAATAGTAATAAGGATAATAATAATAGTTATAAGGATGAAGACAAGAGGAATATGGATAGTAACAATAGAATAAAGATAATAATAACAGTTATAGCGATAATAATAATAGTAATAAGAATAATAATAACAGTTATAGCGATAATAATAATAGTAATGAGGATAATAATAACAGTTATAGCGATAATAATAATAATAATAAAGATAATAATAATAGTCATAAGGATAAAGACAAGAGAAATAGGGATAATAATAATAGTAATAAGGATAATAATAACAGTTATAGCGATAATAATAATAATAATAAAGATAATAATAATAGTCATAACGATAAAGACAAGAGGAATAGGGATAATAATAATAGTTATAAGGATAAAAACAAGAGTAATACGGATGGTAACAATAGAATAAGGACATCAATAACAGTTCTAGCGATAATAATAAGAATAATAAGAATAATAATAATAGTTATAAGGATAAAGACAAGAGAAATAGGGATAATAATAATAGTAATAAGAATGATAATAACAGTTATAGCGATAATAATAATAGTAATAAGGATAATAATAATAGTTATATGGATAAAGACAAGAGTAATACGTATAGTAACAATAGAATAAGGATAATAATAAGAGTTACAGCGATAATAATAATAGTAATAAGAATAAAAATAACAGTTATAGCGATAATAATAATAGTAATAAGGATAATAATAATAGTTATAAGGATAACGACGAGAGTAATACGGATGGTAACAATAGAATAAGGACATTGATGACAGTTATAGCGATAATAATAATAATAAGAATAATAATAATAGTTATAAGGATAAAGACAAGAGAAATAGGGATAATAATAATAGTAATAAGGATAATAATAACAGTTATAGCGATAATAATAATAGTAATAAGGATAATAATAATAGTTATAAGGATGAAGACAAGAGGAATACGGATAGTAACAATAGAATAAAGATAATAATAACAGTTATAGCGATAATAATAATAGTAATAAGAATAATAATGACGGTTATAGCGATAATAATAATAGTAATGAGGATAATAATAACAGTTATAGCGATAATAATAATAATAATAAAGATAATAATAATAGTCATAAGGATAAAGACAAGAGAAATAGGGATAATAATAATAGTAATAAGGATAATAATAACAGTTATAGCGATAATAATAATAATAATAATAATAATAATAACAGTTATAGCGATAATAATAATAGTAATAAGGATAATAATAATAGTTATAAGGATAAAGACGAGAGTAATACGGATGGTAACAATAGAATAAGGACATCAATAACAGTTCTAGCGATAATAATAATAATAATAAGAATAATAATAATAGTTATAAGGATAAAGACAAGAGAAATGGGGATAATAATAATAGTAATAAGAATAATAATAACAGTTATAGCGATAATATTAATAGTAATAAGGATAATAATAATAGTCATAACGATAAAGACAAGAGGAATAGGGATAATAATAATAGTAAAAAGGATAATAATAATAGTTATAAGGATAAAGACAAGAGAAATAGGGATAATAATAATAGTAATAAGAATGATAATAACAGTTATAGCGATAATAATACTAGTAATAAGGATAATAATAATAGTTATATGGATAAAGACAAGAGTAATACGTATAGTAACAATAGAATAAGGATAATAATAACAGTTACAGCGATAATAATAATAGTAATAAGAATAAAAATAACAGTTATAGCGATAATAATAATAGTAATAAGGATAATAATAATAGTTATAAGGATAAAGACGAGAGTAATACGGATGGTAACAATAGAATAAGGACATTGATGACAGTTATAGCGATAATAATAATAATAATAAGAATAATAATAATAGTTATAAGGATAAAGACAAGAGAAATAGGGATAATAATAATAGTAATAAGGATAATAATAACAGTTATAGCGATAATAATAATAGTAATAAGGATAATAATAATAGTTATAAGGATGAAGACAAGAGGAATACGGATAGTAACAATAGAATAAAGATAATAATAACAGTTATAGCGATAATAATAATAGTAATAAGAATAATAATGACGGTTATAGCGATAATAATAATAGTAATGAGGATAATAATAACAGTTATAGCGATAATAATAATAATAATAAAGATAATAATAATAGTCATAAGGATAAAGACAAGAGAAATACGGATAATAATAATAGTAATAAGGATAATAATAACAGTTATAGCGATAATAATAATAATAATAAAGATAATAATAATAGTCATAAGGATAAAGACAAGAGAAATAGGGATAATAATAATAGTAATAAGGATAATAATAACAGTTATAGCGATAATAATAATAATAATAATAATAATAATAACAGTTATAGCGATAATAATAATAGTAATAAGGATAATAATAATAGTTATAAGGATAAAGACGAGAGTAATACGGATGGTAACAATAGAATAAGGACATCAATAACAGTTCTAGCGATAATAATAATAATAATAAGAATAATAATAATAGTTATAAGGATAAAGACAAGAGAAATGGGGATAATAATAATAGTAATAAGAATGATAATAACAGTTATAGCGATAATAATAATAGTAATAAGGATAATAATAATAGTTATAAGGATAAAGACAAGAGTAATACGTATAGTAACAATAGAATAAGGATAATAATAACAGTTACAGCGATAATAATAATAGTAATAAGGATAATAATAACAGTTATAGCGATAATAATAATAGTAATAAGGATAATAATAATAGTTATATGGATAAAGACATGAGTAATACGGATAGTAACAATAGAATAAGGATAATAATAATAGTTATAAGGATGAAGACAAGAGTAATACGGATAGTAACAATAGAATAAAGATAATAAAACAGTTATAGCGATAATAATAATAGTAATAAGAATAATAATAACAGTTGTAAGGTTAAAGACACGAGCAATACGGATGGTAACAATAGAATAAGGATAATAATAACAGTTACAGCGATAATAATAATAGTAATAAGGATAATAATAACAGTTATAGCGATAATAATAATAGTAATAAGGATAATAATAACAGTTATAGCGATAATAATAATAATAATAAAGATAATAATAATAGTCATAAGGATAAAGACAAGAGGAATAGGGATAATAATAATAGTAATAAGAATAATAATAACAGTTATAGCGATAATAATAGTAGTAATAAGGATAATTATAACAGTTATAGCGACAATAATAATAATAATAAGGATAATAATAACAGTCATAAGGATAAAGACAAGAGAAATAGGGATAATAATAATAGTAATAAGAATAATAATAACCGTTATAAGGATAATAATAATAATAATAATAAGGATAATAATAATAGTTATAAGGATGAAGACGGGAGGAATACGGATAGTAACAATAGAATAAGGATAATAATAACAGTTATAGCGATAATAATAATAGTTATATGTATAAAGATATGAGTAATACGGATAGTAACAATAGAATAAGGATAATAATAATAGTAATAAGGATAATAATAATAGTTATAAGGATGAAGAAAAGAGTAATACGGATAGTAACAATAGAATTAGGATAATAAAAACAGTTATAGCGATAATAATAATAGTAATAAGGATAATAATAACAGTTATAGCGATAATAATAATAATAATAAAGATAATAATAATAGCATAAGGATAAAGACAAGAGGAATAGGGATAAAAATAATAGTAATAAGAATAATAATAACAGTTATGAGGATAATGACAAGAGTAATACGGATAGCAACAATAGAATAAGAATAATAATAACGGTTATAGCGATAATAATAATAGTAATAAGGATAATAATAATAGTTATAAGGATAAAGACAAGAGTAATACGGATGGTAACAATAGAATAAGGACATTAATAACAGTTCTAGCGATAATAATAATAATAATAAGAATAATAATAATAGTTATAAGGATAAAGACAAGAGAAATAGGGATAATAATAATAGTAATAAGAATGATAATAACAGTTATAGCGATAATAATAATAGTAATAAGGATAATAATAATAGTTATATGGATAAAGACAAGAGTAATACGTATAGTAACAATAGAATAAGGATAATAATAACAGTTACAGCGATAATAATAATAGTAATAAGAATAAAAATAACAGTTATAGCGATAATAATAATAGTAATAAGGATAATAATAATAGTTATAAGGATAAAGACGAGAGTAATACGGATGGTAACAATAGAATAAGGACATTGATGACAGTTATAGCGATAATAATAATAATAAGAATAATAATAATAGTTATAAGGATAAAGACAAGAGAAATAGGGATAATAATAATAGTAATAAGGATAATAATAACAGTTATAGCGATAATAATAATAGTAATAAGGATAATAATAATAGTTATAAGGATGAAGACAAGAGGAATACGGATAGTAACAATAGAATAAAGATAATAATAACAGTTATAGCGATAATAATAATAGTAATAAGAATAATAATGACGGTTATAGCGATAATAATAATAGTAATGAGGATAATAATAACAGTTATAGCGATAATAATAATAATAATAAAGATAATAATAATAGTCATAAGGATAAAGACAAGAGAAATAGGGATAATAATAATAGTAATAAGGATAATAATAACAGTTATAGCGATAATAATAAAAATAATAATAATAATAATAACAGTTATAGCGATAATAATAATAGTAATAAGGATAATAATAATAGTTATAAGGATAAAGACGAGAGTAATACGGATGGTAACAATAGAATAAGGACATCAATAACAGTTCTAGCGATAATAATAATAATAATAAGAATAATAATAATAGTTATAAGGATAAAGACAAGAGAAATGGGGATAATAATAATAGTAATAAGAATAATAATAACAGTTATAGCGATAATATTAATAGTAATAAGGATAATAATAATAGTCATAACGATAAAGACAAGAGGAATAGGGATAATAATAATAGTAAAAAGGATAATAATAATAGTTATAAGGATAAAGACAAGAGAAATAGGGATAATAATAATAGTAATAAGAATGATAATAACAGTTATAGCGATAATAATAATAGTAATAAGGATAATAATAATAGTTATATGGATAAAGACAAGAGTAATACGTATAGTAACAATAGA
Source organism: Megachile ligniseca (assembly GCA_945859555.1). Lineage (NCBI taxonomy): Eukaryota > Metazoa > Arthropoda > Insecta > Hymenoptera > Megachilidae > Megachile > Megachile ligniseca. The sequence goes on along the minus strand of CAMAOC010000164.1, from coordinate 80,035 downwards.
ATAAGGATAATAATAACAGTTACAGCGATAATAATAATAGTAATAAGAATAAAAATAACAGTTATAGCGATAATAATAATAGTAATAAGGATAATAATAATAGTTATAAGGATAAAGACGAGAGTAATACGGATGGTAACAATAGAATAAGGACATTGATGACAGTTATAGCGATAATAATAATAATAATAAGAATAATAATAATAGTTATAAGGATAAAGACAAGAGAAATAGGGATAATAATAATAGTAATAAGGATAATAATAACAGTTATAGCGATAATAATAATAGTAATAAGGATAATAATAATAGTCATAAGGATAAAGACAAGAGGAATAGGGATAATAATAATAGTAATAAGAATAATAATAACAGTTATAGCGATAATAATAGTAGTAATAAGGATAATTATAACAGTTATAGCGACAATAATAATAATAATAAGGATAATAATAACAGTCATAAGGATAAAGACAAGAGAAATAGGGATAATAATAATAGTAATAAGAATAATAATAACCGTTATAAGGATAATAATAATAATAATAATAAGGATAATAATAATAGTTATAAGGATGAAGACGGGAGGAATACGGATAGTAACAATAGAATAAGGATAATAATAACAGTTATAGCGATAATAATAATAGTTATATGTATAAAGATATGAGTAATACGGATAGTAACAATAGAATAAGGATAATAATAATAGTAATAAGGATAATAATAATAGTTATAAGGATGAAGAAAAGAGTAATACGGATAGTAACAATAGAATTAGGATAATAAAAACAGTTATAGCGATAATAATAATAGTAATAAGGATAATAATAACAGTTATAGCGATAATAATAATAATAATAAAGATAATAATAATAGCATAAGGATAAAGACAAGAGGAATAGGGATAAAAATAATAGTAATAAGAATAATAATAACAGTTATGAGGATAATGACAAGAGTAATACGGATAGCAACAATAGAATAAGAATAATAATAACGGTTATAGCGATAATAATAATAGTAATAAGGATAATAATAATAGTTATAAGGATAAAGACAAGAGTAATACGGATGGTAACAATAGAATAAGGACATTAATAACAGTTCTAGCGATAATAATAATAATAATAAGAATAATAATAATAGTTATAAGGATAAAGACAAGAGAAATAGGGATAATAATAATAGTAATAAGAATGATAATAACAGTTATAGCGATAATAATAATAGTAATAAGGATAATAATAATAGTTATATGGATAAAGACAAGAGTAATACGTATAGTAACAATAGAATAAGGATAATAATAACAGTTACAGCGATAATAATAATAGTAATAAGAATAAAAATAACAGTTATAGCGATAATAATAATAGTAATAAGGATAATAATAATAGTTATAAGGATAAAGACGAGAGTAATACGGATGGTAACAATAGAATAAGGACATTGATGACAGTTATAGCGATAATAATAATAATAAGAATAATAATAATAGTTATAAGGATAAAGACAAGAGAAATAGGGATAATAATAATAGTAATAAGGATAATAATAACAGTTATAGCGATAATAATAATAGTAATAAGGATAATAATAATAGTTATAAGGATGAAGACAAGAGGAATACGGATAGTAACAATAGAATAAAGATAATAATAACAGTTATAGCGATAATAATAATAGTAATAAGAATAATAATGACGGTTATAGCGATAATAATAATAGTAATGAGGATAATAATAACAGTTATAGCGATAATAATAATAATAATAAAGATAATAATAATAGTCATAAGGATAAAGACAAGAGAAATAGGGATAATAATAATAGTAATAAGGATAATAATAACAGTTATAGCGATAATAATAATAATAATAATAATAATAATAACAGTTATAGCGATAATAATAATAGTAATAAGGATAATAATAATAGTTATAAGGATAAAGACGAGAGTAATACGGATGGTAACAATAGAATAAGGACATCAATAACAGTTCTAGCGATAATAATAATAATAATAAGAATAATAATAATAGTTATAAGGATAAAGACAAGAGAAATGGGGATAATAATAATAGTAATAAGAATAATAATAACAGTTATAGCGATAATATTAATAGTAATAAGGATAATAATAATAGTCATAACGATAAAGACAAGAGGAATAGGGATAATAATAATAGTAAAAAGGATAATAATAATAGTTATAAGGATAAAGACAAGAGAAATAGGGATAATAATAATAGTAATAAGAATGATAATAACAGTTATAGCGATAATAATAATAGTAATAAGGATAATAATAATAGTTATATGGATAAAGACAAGAGTAATACGTATAGTAACAATAGAATAAGGATAATAATAACAGTTACAGCGATAATAATAATAGTAATAAGAATAAAAATAACAGTTATAGCGATAATAATAATAGTAATAAGGATAATAATAATAGTTATAAGGATAAAGACGAGAGTAATACAGATGGTAACAATAGAATAAGGACATTGATGACAGTTATAGCGATAATAATAATAATAATAAGAATAATAATAATAGTTATAAGGATAAAGACAAGAGAAATAGGGATAATAATAATAGTAATAAGGATAATAATAACAGTTATAGCGATAATAATAATAGTAATAAGGATAATAATAATAGTTATAAGGATGAAGACAAGAGGAATACGGATAGTAACAATAGAATAAAGATAATAATAACAGTTATAGCGATAATAATAATAGTAATAAGAATAATAATGACGGTTATAGCGATAATAATAATAGTAATGAGGATAATAATAACAGTTATAGCGATAATAATAATAATAATAAAGATAATAATAATAGTCATAAGGATAAAGACAAGAGAAATACGGATAATAATAATAGTAATAAGGATAATAATAACAGTTATAGCGATAATAATAATAATAATAAAGATAATAATAATAGTCATAAGGATAAAGACAAGAGAAATAGGGATAATAATAATAGTAATAAGGATAATGTAGGTTTAGTATTTTTATTAACTTAACCCTTTATTAAAGGTACACGAAAAGAACAGTGAGACTTACAAAAAACTACACGAAAAGCGAATACAAAACACGCACGAAACAATAAATCACAATTACTAATAGTCGTAGACCGTAAATCGTTAATCGTTAATCGTTAATCGTAAACCGTAAGTCGTAGCCGTTATCGTAATCGTAACCGTCGTCGTTATCGTTATCTTACTCGCAATCGTCGTAATCGTAATCGTAGCTCGAACAAGTCTGAACCCGCGCCGCGGTCACGTCCTTATATTTACGCGGCGTCCGAACATTCTCGATCGTATATTCGAACGTTTCGCGACTTTTCGGTGGTCGTTGGAGTCGCGACCGTTTTCTAACGTTCGCTCGCTCGTCAACACACACGCATACACACATGCATCCATCCGCGCTCGGATCGACGCGCTCGTCGGCAACGGCTTTGTCCGATCAGCCGTTACGCTGCACGGCGTTGTTGACAATTAGGCTCGCGATCTTTCTCGCACGTTCGCGGTGCGACGGTTACCGTTATACCTATACACTCCTACATTCGGCCATCCTAAAAAGGCATATGGCCTCAGATGCCTTCTTTACGATGCATCCTCCACTTCTTCTCCGTCTTCTTCTCCGCTTCGATCGCTGCCATCTATCCACGGTTTCATGTGGTCCACCGACGTCGATGTCTGATTCGGCCCTTCGTGCTCGCCGATCTTGATCACCAGGTATCGGTCGTTTCGGAGTACCCGTGTCACCTCGTATGGACCCAAGAATTTCCCGGCTAATTTCAATCCGGGTCCGAGTTGCGTCCGTTGTATCGATACGAGATCGCCTTCTTTGTAGACCCGTGCTTCCTTCCGTCGCCTGTCGTATTGTTTTTTGTTTTCTTGCTGGACCTGCTGTAGACGCTCTTTTGCGTGTCGGCGTATCTCGTCCCGGTCGGCCTGAAACATCTCTTGCAGTTCTGCCTCGATCATCGCTCTTACCTCTTGGTCCTCCTTGAGGTGCATTCGAGTGCCCACGAGCAGGGTGAAGGGGGAGCGGGTATCGGTCGCGCTTGTATTCGCGAACGGCGGTCTCGATTTCCTCGCGAATTTTCGGGCTTGTGACGTGAGCTAGGTCGATCGGGTCGTGATCTCGTTCGCAGTCGACATAAAAAATTTCCGACGGTGCGTTACGCGTGTCCGGCCGCGTCGTAAGCGTCATATTTCCGTCTTTCACCACCCATTCCGCGGCGTCGATAAAATCGAAACCCAGCAGCACCCCGTACTCTAGGACTGCGTCCTCTACCACCCGCAAGGTGACCGCGCGCTTCTGCCCATCGATTACAATCTCGCCGTCGAATTTCCCTAACGTTCTATGTGCCTCCGTTCCTAAGCCGCGGAGATGCACTATCTCCTTCGTTAACCGCGGTGCCCCGATATCGTTGTACACGTTTTTCCTGATTAGGGAAATTTCGCTACCCGTATCTAGCACGGCTACTGCAGCGCATCCGTTCACGCGTACATCTTTTCGGTATTTACTTTCAGCAGCTACCGCGACAGCGAGGACGTTTTTCGTGTTCGTTTTTCTGGTCGGACAATCGCGCGAAATGTGGCCGAACTCGTTGCACTGAAAACACTTACGCCCTTTTCCTTGCTCGGGACATTTCGCCGTCGGGTGTCCTCGGTCGCCGCAGTTGATGCACCTCTTTGCTGCGCTCGTGGGTGGACGTTCGGCCTGGGGTTCCGCTGCTGGCTTCCCTCCTTTGGGTGCTGATGTCGTTGCCCTTGGTCGGAGTGTGATTTTCCCGAACGCCTCCAGCAGATCGGCGCTCGTTCTGAACCGCTGGATCCGCGCCTGGTCCTGGAGGATGGGATCGGGTATCCCATCGATGAGGCAGTCGATAAACTCTTCCTCGTCGACGGAGATGTGGTTCGCCAAAATAGTTTTCTGGTGGAGGTAGTCGGCGAAGGTTTCGTCCCGGCGCCACGTCCTTTCCTCGAACGGTCGCCTTGCCGCCAGTCGACTGGTCCTCTGGTGGAACATGGAGCCCATTAAGTCCAGCAGCTGGTCCACTGGTACTTCCATGTGCTCGGGTCGGGAATGGAACCAGTCGAGCACCTTCCCCTGGAGCTTCGAGACGACGAGGATGCGGCTGGCATCGTCTCGCAGGCCGTACGTGTCCCGTAGTAAGCGGAGTTGCCTTCTCCACATCTCGAAATTGCCCTTCGTTCCGTCGAAAGGGCTCAAAAGGTCCGCGATGGCTGTGATGTTCAGGCGGAGGGGCTCCGGGGCTGCAATCGTCACCTCCGGTCTCGCAGGTTGCGGTGTATGATTCGCCTGCATTGCGCGCATCATCTCCAATTCGCGTCGCGCCAGCTCTGCCTCCCGAATAGCCATCTCCTTTTCTTTCTCTAAGAGCTCGAGACGCAGTCTCATCAGCTCTACCTCCGCTGACTGGGACATGATGCGTGGTGCCTGCACTATCTTCACTTCGTCCTGGCCAGCTGCTTCCCCTCCGTCGAAAGCACTTTCCAACTCAGCCCCATGGTCAAGGAGTCTTGCCACTAGCTCATTTTTTGTGCCGCTAGTAGACAGGGCTCTTTCCCGCAGCAGCTCCTTCAAACGCGTCGTCGTTAGTTCTTGGAGCACTTTTCCTTCCATTTCACAGAATTTACCGTTTCGAAAAACTATTCTATTCGCGCACTTTTGGATCGCTGTTGGTATCCCGGACGAGCCCCCAATTGTAGGTTTAGTATTTTTATTAACTTAACCCTTTATTAAAGGTACACGAAAAGAACAGTGAGACTTACAAAAAACTACACGAAAAGCGAATACAAAACACGCACGAAACAATAAATCACAATTACTAATAGTCGTAGACCGTAAATCGTTAATCGTTAATCGTTAATCGTAAACCGTAAGTCGTAGCCGTTATCGTAATCGTAACCGTCGTCGTTATCGTTATCTTACTCGCAATCGTCGTAATCGTAATCGTAGCTCGAACAAGTCTGAACCCGCGCCGCGGTCACGTCCTTATATTTACGCGGCGTCCGAACATTCTCGATCGTATATTCGAACGTTTCGCGACTTTTCGGTGGTCGTTGGAGTCGCGACCGTTTTCTAACGTTCGCTCGCTCGTCAACACACACGCATACACACATGCATCCATCCGCGCTCGGATCGACGCGCTCGTCGGCAACGGCTTTGTCCGATCAGCCGTTACGCTGCACGGCGTTGTTGACAATTAGGCTCGCGATCTTTCTCGCACGTTCGCGGTGCGACGGTTACCGTTATACCTATACACTCCTACAATAATAATAACAGTTATAGCGATAATAATAATAATAATAATAATAATAATAACAGTTATAGCGATAATAATAATAGTAATAAGGATAATAATAATAGTTATAAGGATAAAGACGAGAGTAATACGGATGGTAACAATAGAATAAGGACATCAATAACAGTTCTAGCGATAATAATAATAATAATAAGAATAATAATAATAGTTATAAGGATAAAGACAAGAGAAATGGGGATAATAATAATAGTAATAAGAATGATAATAACAGTTATAGCGATAATAATAATAGTAATAAGGATAATAATAATAGTTATAAGGATAAAGACAAGAGTAATACGTATAGTAACAATAGAATAAGGATAATAATAACAGTTACAGCGATAATAATAATAGTAATAAGGATAATAATAACAGTTATAGCGATAATAATAATAGTAATAAGGATAATAATAATAGTTATATGGATAAAGACATGAGTAATACGGATAGTAACAATAGAATAAGGATAATAATAATAGTTATAAGGATGAAGACAAGAGTAATACGGATAGTAACAATAGAATAAAGATAATAAAACAGTTATAGCGATAATAATAATAGTAATAAGAATAATAATAACAGTTGTAAGGTTAAAGACACGAGCAATACGGATGGTAACAATAGAATAAGGATAATAATAACAGTTACAGCGATAATAATAATAGTAATAAGGATAATAATAACAGTTATAGCGATAATAATAATAGTAATAAGGATAATAATAACAGTTATAGCGATAATAATAATAATAATAAAGATAATAATAATAGTCATAAGGATAAAGACAAGAGGAATAGGGATAATAATAATAGTAATAAGAATAATAATAACAGTTATAGCGATAATAATAGTAGTAATAAGGATAATTATAACAGTTATAGCGACAATAATAATAATAATAAGGATAATAATAACAGTCATAAGGATAAAGACAAGAGAAATAGGGATAATAATAATAGTAATAAGAATAATAATAACCGTTATAAGGATAATAATAATAATAATAATAAGGATAATAATAATAGTTATAAGGATGAAGACGGGAGGAATACGGATAGTAACAATAGAATAAGGATAATAATAGCAGTTATAGCGATAATAATAATAGTTATATGTATAAAGATATGAGTAATACGGATAGTAACAATAGAATAAGGATAATAATAATAGTAATAAGGATAATAATAATAGTTATAAGGATGAAGAAAAGAGTAATACGGATAGTAACAATAGAATTAGGATAATAAAAACAGTTATAGCGATAATAATAATAGTAATAAGGATAATAATAACAGTTATAGCGATAATAATAATAATAATAAAGATAATAATAATAGCATAAGGATAAAGACAAGAGGAATAGGGATAAAAATAATAGTAATAAGAATAATAATAACAGTTATGAGGATAATGACAAGAGTAATACGGATAGCAACAATAGAATAAGAATAATAATAACGGTTATAGCGATAATAATAATAGTAATAAGGATAATAATAATAGTTATAAGGATAAAGACAAGAGTAATACGGATGGTAACAATAGAATAAGGACATTAATAACAGTTCTAGCGATAATAATAATAATAATAAGAATAATAATAATAGTTATAAGGATAAAGACAAGAGAAATAGGGATAATAATAATAGTAATAAGAATGATAATAACAGTTATAGCGATAATAATAATAGTTATAAGGATAAAGACAAGAGTAATACGTATAGTAACAATAGAATAAGGATAATAAAAACAGTTACAGCGATAATAATAATAGTAATAAGAATAATAATAACAGTTATAGCGATAATAATAATAGTAATAAGGATAATAATAATAGTTATAAGGATAAAGACGAGAGTAATACGGATGGTAACAATAGAATAAGGACATTGATAACAGTTATAGCGATAATAATAATAATAATAAGAATAATAATAATAGTTATAAGGATAAAGACAAGAGAAGTAGGGATAATAATAATAGTAATAAGGATAATAATAATAGTTATAAGGATGAAGACAAGAGGAATACGGATAGTAACAATAGAATAAAGATAATAATAACAGTTATAGCGATAATAATAATAGTAATAAGAATAATAATAACAGTTATAGCGATAATAATAATAGTAATAAGGATAAAAATAACAGTTATAGCGATAATAATAATAGTAATAAGGATAATTATAACAGTTATAGCGATAATAATAATAGTAATGAGGATAATAATAACAGTTATAGCGATAATAATAATAATAATAAAGGTAATAATAATAGTCATAAGGATAAAGACAAGAGAAATAGGGATAATAATAATAGTAATAAGGATAATAATAACAGTTATAGCGATAATAATAATAATAATAATAATAATAATAACAGTTATAGCGATAATAATAATAGTAATAAGGATAATAATAATAGTTATAAGGATGAAGACAAGAGGAATACGGATAGTAACAATAGAATAAAGATAATAATAACAGTTATAGCGATAATAATAATAGTAATAAGAATAATAATAACAGTTATAGCGATAATAATAATAGTAATGAGGATAATAATAACAGTTATAGCGATAATAATAATAATAATAAAGATAATAATCATAGTCATAAGGATAAAGACAAGAGAAATAGGGATAATAATAATAATAATAAGGATAATAATAACAGTTATAGCGATAATAATAATAATAATAAAGATAATAATAATAGTCATAAGGATAAAGACAAGAGAAATAGGGATAATAATAATAGTAATAAGGATAATAATAACAGTTATAGCGATAATAATAATAATAATAATAATAATAATAACAGTTATAGCGATAATAATAATAGTAATAAGGATAATAATAATAGTTATAAGGATAAAGACGAGAGTAATACGGATGGTAACAATAGAATAAGGACATCAATAACAGTTCTAGCGATAATAATAATAATAATAAGAATAATAATAATAGTTATAAGGATAAAGACAAGAGAAATGGGGATAATAATAATAGTAATAAGAATAATAATAACAGTTATAGCGATAATATTAATAGTAATAAGGATAATAATAACAGTTATAGCGATAATAATAATAGTAATAAGGATAATAATAACAGTTATAGCGATAATAATAATAATAATAGTCATAACGATAAAGACAAGAGGAATAGGGATAATAATAATAGTAAAAAGGATAATAATAATAGTTATAAGGATAAAAACAAGAGTAATACGGATGGTAACAATAGAATAAGGACATCAATAACAGTTCTAGCGATAATAATAAGAATAATAGAATAATAATAATAGTTATAAGGATAAAGACAAGAGAAATAGGGATAATAATAATAGTAATAAGAATGATAATAACAGTTATAGCGATAATAATAATAGTAATAAGGATAATAATAATAGTTATATGGATAAAGACAAGAGTAATACGTATAGTAACAATAGAATAAGGATAATAATAACAGTTACAGCGATAATAATAGTAATAAGAATAAAAATAACAGTTATAGCGATAATAGTAATAGTAATAAGGAATAATAATAGTTATAAGGATAAAAGACGAGAGTAATACGGATGGTAACAATAGAATAAGGACATTGATGACAGTTATAGCGATAATAATAATAATAATAAGAATAATAATAATAGTTATAAGGATAAAGACAAGAGAAATAGGGATAATAATAATAGTAATAAGGATAATAATAACAGTTATAGCGATAATAATAATAGTAATAAGGATAATAATAATAGTTATAAGGATGAAGACAAGAGGAATACGGATAGTAACAATAGAATAAAGATAATAATAACAGTTATAGCGATAATAATAATAGTAATAAGAATAATAATGACGGTTATAGCGATAATAATAATAGTAATGAGGATAATAATAACAGTTATAGCGATAATAATAATAATAATAAAGATATAATAATAGTCATAAGGATAAAGACAAGAGGAATAGGATAATAATAATAGTAATAAGAATAATAATAACAGTTATAGCGATAATAATAGTAGTAATAAGGATAATTATAACAGTTATAGCGACAATAATAATAATAATAAGGATAATAATAACAGTCATAAGGATAAAGACAAGAGAAATAGGGATAATAATAATAGTAATAAGAATAATAATAACCGTTATAAGGATAATAATAATAATAATAATAAGGATAATAATAATAGTTATAAGGATGAAGACGGGAGGAATACGGATAGTAACAATAGAATAAGGATAATAATAACAGTTATAGCGATAATAATAATAGTTATATGTATAAAGATATGAGTAATACGGATAGTAACAATAGAATAAGGATAATAATAATAGTAATAAGGATAATAATAATAGTTATAAGGATGAAGAAAAGAGTAATACGGATAGTAACAATAGAATTAGGATAATAAAAAGTTATAGCGATAATAATAATAGTAATAAGGATAATAATAACAGTTATAGCGATAATAATAATAATAAAGATAAGATAATAATAGCATAAGGATAAAGACAAGAGAATAGGGATAAAAATAATAGTAATAAGAATAATAATAACAGTTATGAGGATAATGACAAGAGTAATACGGATAGCAACAATAGAATAAGAATAATAATAACGGTTATAGCGATAATAATAATAGTAATAAGGATAATAATAATAGTTATAAGGATAAAGACAAGAGTAATACGGATGGTAACAATAGAATAAGGACATTAATAACAGTTCTAGCGATAATAATAATAATAATAAGAATAATAATAATAGTTATAAGGATAAAGACAAGAGAAATAGGATAATAATAATAGTAATAAGAATGATAATAACAGTTATAGCGATAATAATAATAATAATAATAATAATAATAACAGTTATAGCGATAATAATAATAGTAATAAGGATAATAATAATAGTTATAAGGATGAAGACAAGAGGAATACGGATAGTAACAATAGAATAAAGATAATAATAACAGTTATAGCGATAATAATAATAGTAATAAGAATAATAATAACAGTTATAGCGATAATAATAATAGTAATGAGGATAATAATAACAGTTATAGCGATAATAATAATAATAATAAAGATAATAATCATAGTCATAAGGATAAAGACAAGAGAAATAGGGATAATAATAATAATAATAAGGATAATAATAACAGTTATAGCGATAATAATAATAATAATAAAGATAATAATAATAGTCATAAGGATAAAGACAAGAGAAATAGGGATAATAATAATAGTAATAAGGATAATAATAACAGTTATAGCGATAATAATAATAATAATAATAATAATAATAACAGTTATAGCGATAATAATAATAGTAATAAGGATAATAATAATAGTTATAAGGATAAAGACGAGAGTAATACGGATGGTAACAATAGAATAAGGACATCAATAACAGTTCTAGCGATAATAATAATAATAATAAGAATAATAATAATAGTTATAAGGATAAAGACAAGAGAAATGGGGATAATAATAATAGTAATAAGAATAATAATAACAGTTATAGCGATAATATTAATAGTAATAAGGATAATAATAACAGTTATAGCGATAATAATAATAGTAATAAGGATAATAATAACAGTTATAGCGATAATAATAATAATAATAGTCATAACGATAAAGACAAGAGGAATAGGGATAATAATAATAGTAAAAAGGATAATAATAATAGTTATAAGGATAAAAACAAGAGTAATACGGATGGTAACAATAGAATAAGGACATCAATAACAGTTCTAGCGATAATAATAAGAATAATAAGAATAATAATAATAGTTATAAGGATAAAGACAAGAGAAATAGGGATAATAATAATAGTAATAAGAATGATAATAACAGTTATAGCGATAATAATAATAGTAATAAGGATAATAATAATAGTTATATGGATAAAGACAAGAGTAATACGTATAGTAACAATAGAATAAGGATAATAATAACAGTTACAGCGATAATAATAATAGTAATAAGAATAAAAATAACAGTTATAGCGATAATAGTAATAGTAATAAGGATAATAATAATAGTTATAAGGATAAAGACGAGAGTAATACGGATGGTAACAATAGAATAAGGACATTGATGACAGTTATAGCGATAATAATAATAATAATAAGAATAATAATAATAGTTATAAGGATAAAGACAAGAGAAATAGGGATAATAATAATAGTAATAAGGATAATAATAACAGTTATAGCGATAATAATAATAGTAATAAGGATAATAATAATAGTTATAAGGATGAAGACAAGAGGAATACGGATAGTAACAATAGAATAAAGATAATAATAACAGTTATAGCGATAATAATAATAGTAATAAGAATAATAATGACGGTTATAGCGATAATAATAATAGTAATGAGGATAATAATAACAGTTATAGCGATAATAATAATAATAATAAAGATAATAATAATAGTCATAAGGATAAAGACAAGAGGAATAGGGATAATAATAATAGTAATAAGAATAATAATAACAGTTATAGCGATAATAATAGTAGTAATAAGGATAATTATAACAGTTATAGCGACAATAATAATAATAATAAGGATAATAATAACAGTCATAAGGATAAAGACAAGAGAAATAGGGATAATAATAATAGTAATAAGAATAATAATAACCGTTATAAGGATAATAATAATAATAATAATAAGGATAATAATAATAGTTATAAGGATGAAGACGGGAGGAATACGGATAGTAACAATAGAATAAGGATAATAATAACAGTTATAGCGATAATAATAATAGTTATATGTATAAAGATATGAGTAATACGGATAGTAACAATAGAATAAGGATAATAATAATAGTAATAAGGATAATAATAATAGTTATAAGGATGAAGAAAAGAGTAATACGGATAGTAACAATAGAATTAGGATAATAAAAACAGTTATAGCGATAATAATAATAGTAATAAGGATAATAATAACAGTTATAGCGATAATAATAATAATAATAAAGATAATAATAATAGCATAAGGATAAAGACAAGAGGAATAGGGATAAAAATAATAGTAATAAGAATAATAATAACAGTTATGAGGATAATGACAAGAGTAATACGGATAGCAACAATAGAATAAGAATAATAATAACGGTTATAGCGATAATAATAATAGTAATAAGGATAATAATAATAGTTATAAGGATAAAGACAAGAGTAATACGGATGGTAACAATAGAATAAGGACATTAATAACAGTTCTAGCGATAATAATAATAATAATAAGAATAATAATAATAGTTATAAGGATAAAGACAAGAGAAATAGGGATAATAATAATAGTAATAAGAATGATAATAACAGTTATAGGGATAATAATAATAGTTATAAGGATAAAGACAAGAGTAATACGTATAGTAACAATAGAATAAGGATAATAAAAACAGTTACAGCGATAATAATAATAGTAATAAGAATAATAATAACAGTTATAGCGATAATAATAATAGTAATAAGGATAATAATAATAGTTATAAGGATAAAGACGAGAGTAATACGGATGGTAACAATAGAATAAGGACATTGATAACAGTTATAGCGATAATAATAATAATAATAAGAATAATAATAATAGTTATAAGGATAAAGACAAGAGAAGTAGGGATAATAATAATAGTAATAAGGATAATAATAATAGTTATAAGGATGAAGACAAGAGGAATACGGATAGTAACAATAGAATAAAGATAATAATAACAGTTATAGCGATAATAATAATAGTAATAAGAATAATAATAACAGTTATAGCGATAATAATAATAGTAATAAGGATAAAAATAACAGTTATAGCGATAATAATAATAGTAATAAGGATAATTATAACAGTTATAGCGATAATAATAATAGTAATGAGGATAATAATAACAGTTATAGCGATAATAATAATAATAATAAAGATAATAATAATAGTCATAAGGATAAAGACAAGAGAAATAGGGATAATAATAATAGTAATAAGGATAATAATAACAGTTATAGCGATAATAATAATAATAATAATAATAATAATAACAGTTATAGCGATAATAATAATAGTAATAAGGATAATAATAATAGTTATAAGGATGAAGACAAGAGGAATACGGATAGTAACAATAGAATAAAGATAATAATAACAGTTATAGCGATAATAATAATAGTAATAAGAATAATAATAACAGTTATAGCGATAATAATAATAGTAATGAGGATAATAATAACAGTTATAGCGATAATAATAATAATAATAAAGATAATAATAATAGTCATAAGGATAAAGACAAGAGAAATAGGGATAATAATAATAGTAATAAGGATAATAATAACAGTTATAGCGATAATAATAATAATAATAAAGATAATAATAATAGTCATAAGGATAAAGACAAGAGAAATAGGGATAATAATAATAGTAATAAGGATAATAATAACAGTTATAGCGATAATAATAATAATAATAATAATAATAATAACAGTTATAGCGATAATAATAATAGTAATAAGGATAATAATAATAGTTATAAGGATAAAGACGAGAGTAATACGGATGGTAACAATAGAATAAGGACATCAATAACAGTTCTAGCGATAATAATAATAATAATAAGAATAATAATAATAGTTATAAGGATAAAGACAAGAGAAATGGGGATAATAATAATAGTAATAAGAATAATAATAACAGTTATAGCGATAATATTAATAGTAATAAGGATAATAATAACAGTTATAGCGATAATAATAATAGTAATAAGGATAATAATAACAGTTATAGCGATAATAATAATAATAATAAAGATAATAATAATAGTCATAACGATAAAGACAAGAGGAATAGGGATAATAATAATAGTAAAAAGGATAATAATAATAGTTATAAGGATAAAAACAAGAGTAATACGGATGGTAACAATAGAATAAGGACATCAATAACAGTTCTAGCGATAATAATAAGAATAATAAGAATAATAATAATAGTTATAAGGATAAAGACAAGAGAAATAGGGATAATAATAATAGTAATAAGAATGATAATAACAGTTATAGCGATAATAATAATAGTAATAAGGATAATAATAATAGTTATATGGATAAAGACAAGAGTAATACGTATAGTAACAATAGAATAAGGATAATAATAACAGTTACAGCGATAATAATAATAGTAATAAGAATAAAAAGAACAGTTATAGCGATAATAGTAATAGTAATAAGGATAATAATAATAGTTATAAGGATAAAGACGAGAGTAATACGGATGGTAACAATAGAATAAGGACATTGATGACAGTTATAGCGATAATAATAATAATAATAAGAATAATAATAATAGTTATAAGGATAAAGACAAGAGAAATAGGGATAATAATAATAGTAATAAGGATAATAATAACAGTTATAGCGATAATAATAATAGTAATAAGGATAATAATAATAGTTATAAGGATGAAGACAAGAGGAATACGGATAGTAACAATAGAATAAAGATAATAATAACAGTTATAGCGATAATAATAATAGTAATAAGAATAATAATGACGGTTATAGCGATAATAATAATAGTAATGAGGATAATAATAACAGTTATAGCGATAATAATAATAATAATAAAGATAATAATAATAGTCATAAGGATAAAGACAAGAGAAATAGGGATAATAATAATAGTAATAAGGATAATAATAACAGTTATAGCGATAATAATAATAATAATAAAGATAATAATAATAGTCATAAGGATAAAGACAAGAGTAATACGTATAGTAACAATAGAATAAGGATAATAATAACAGTTACAGCGATAATAATAATAGTAATAAGGATAATAATAACAGTTATAGCGATAATAATAATAGTAATAAGGATAATAATAATAGTTATATGGATAAAGACATGAGTAATACGGATAGTAACAATAGAATAAGGATAATAATAATAGTTATAAGGATGAAGACAAGAGTAATACGGATAGTAACAATAGAATAAAGATAATAAAACAGTTATAGCGATAATAATAATAGTAATAAGAATAATAATAACAGTTGTAAGGTTAAAGACACGAGCAATACGGATGGTAACAATAGAATAAGGATAATAATAACAGTTACAGCGATAATATTAATAGTAATAAGGATAATAATAACAGTTATAGCGATAATAATAATAGTCATAAGGATAAAGACAAGAGGAATAGGGATAATAATAATAGTAATAAGAATAATAATAACAGTTATAGCGATAATAATAATAGTAATGAGGATAATAATAACAGTTATAGCGATAATAATAATAATAATAAAGATAATAATAATAGTCATAAGGATAAAGACAAGAGAAATAGGGATAATAATAATAGTAATAAGGATAATAATAACAGTTATAGCGATAATAATAATAATAATAATAATAATAACAGTTATAGCGATAATAATAATAGTAATAAGGATAATAATAATAGTTATAAGGATAAAGACGAGAGTAATACGGATGGTAACAATAGAATAAGGACATTGATAATAGTTATAGCGGTAATCATAATAATAATAAGAATAATAATAATAGTTATAAGGATAAAGACAAGAGAAATAGGGATAATAATAATAGTAATAAGAATAATAATAACAGTTATAGCGATAATATTAATAGTAATAAGGATAATAATAACAGTTATAGCGATAATAATAATAGTAATAAGGATAATAATAACAGTTATAGCGATAATAATAATAATAATAAAGATAATAATAATAGTCATAACGATAAAGACAAGAGGAATAGGGATAATAATAATAGTAATAAGGATAATAATAATAGTTATAAGGATAAAAACAGGAGTAATACGGATGGTAACAATAGAATAAGGACATTGATAATAGTTCTAGCGATAATAATAAGAATAATAAGAATAATAATAATAGTTATAAGGATAAAGACAAGAGAAATAGGGATAATAATAATAGTAATAAGAATGATAATAACAGTTATAGCGATAATAATAATAGTTATAAGGATAAAGACAAGAGTAATACGTATAGTAACAATAGAATAAGTATAATAATAACAGTTACAGCGATAATAATAATAGTAATAAGAATAAAAATAACAGTTATAGCGATAATAATAATAGTAATAAGGATAATAATAATAGTTATAAGGATAAAGACGAGAGTAATACGGATGGTAACAATAGAATAAGGACATTGATAACAGTTATAGCGATAATAATAATAATAATAAGAATAATAATAATAGTTATAAGGATAAAGACAAGAGAAATAGGGATAATAATAATAGTAATAAGGATAATAATAACAGTTATAGCGATAATAATAATAGTAATAAGGATAATAATAATAGTTATAAGGATGAAGACAAGAGGAATACGGATAGTAACAATAGAATAAAGATAATAATAACAGTTATAGCGATAATAATAATAGTAATAAGAATAATAATAACAGTTATAGCGATAATAATAATAGTAATGAGGATAATAATAACAGTTATAGCGATAATAATAATAATAATAAAGATAATAATAATAGTCATAAGGATAAAGACAAGAGAAATAGGGATAATAATAATAGTAATAAGGATAATAATAACAGTTATAGCGATAATAATAATAATAATAATAATAACAGTTATAGCGATAATAATAATAGTAATAAGGATAATAATAATAGTTATAAGGATAAAGACGAGAGTAATACGGATGGTAACAATAGAATAAGGACATCAATAACAGTTCTAGCGATAATAATAATAATAATAAGAATAATAATAATAGTTATAAGGATAAAGACAAGAGAAATGGGGATAATAATAATAGTAATAAGAATAATAATAACAGTTATAGCGATAATATTAATAGTAATAAGGATAATAATAACAGTTATAGCGATAATAATAATAGTAATAAGGATAATAATAACAGTTATAGCGATAATAATAATAATAATAAAGATAATAATAATAGTCATAACGATAAAGACAAGAGGAATAGGGATAATAATAATAGTAATAAGGATAATAATAATAGTTATAAGGATAAAAACAAGAGTAATACGGATGGTAACAATAGAATAAGGACATCAATAACAGTTATAGCGATAATAATAATAGTAATAAGGATAATAATAATAGTTATAAGGATAAAGACGAGAGTAATACGGATGGTAACAATAGAATAAGGACATTGATAATAGTTATAGCGGTAATCATAATAATAATAAGAATAATAATAATAGTTATAAGGATAAAGACAAGAGAAATAGGGATAATAATAATAGTAATAAGAATAATAATAACAGTTATAGCGATAATATTAATAGTAATAAGGATAATAATAACAGTTATAGCGATAATAATAATAGTAATAAGGATAATAATAACAGTTATAGCGATAATAATAATAATAATAAAGATAATAATAATAGTCATAACGATAAAGACAAGAGGAATAGGGATAATAATAATAGTAATAAGGATAATAATAATAGTTATAAGGATAAAAACAGGAGTAATACGGATGGTAACAATAGAATAAGGACATCAATAACAGTTCTAGCGATAATAATAAGAATAATAAGAATAATAATAATAGTTATAAGGATAAAGACAAGAGAAATAGGGATAATAATAATAGTAATAAGAATGATAATAACAGTTATAGCGATAATAATAATAGTAATAAGGATAATAATAATAGTTATAAGGATAAAGACAAGAGTAATACGTATAGTAACAATAGAATAAGTATAATAATAACAGTTACAGCGATAATAATAATAGTAATAAGAATAAAAATAACAGTTATAGCGATAATAATAATAATAATAATAATAATAATAATAATAATAATAGTTATAAGGATAAAGACAAGAGAAATAGGGATAATAATAATAGTAATAAGAATAATAATAACAGTTATAGCGATAATAATAATAGTAATAAGGATAATAATAACAGTTATAGCGATAATAATAATAGTAATAAGGATAATAATAACAGTTATAGCGATAATAATAATAATAATAAAGATAATAATAATAGTCATAACGATAAAGACAAGAGGAATAGGGATAATAATAATAGTAATAAGGATAATAATAATAGTTATAAGGATAAAAACAAGAGTAATACGGATGGTAACAATAGAATAAGGACATCAATAACAGTTCTAGCGATAATAATAAGAATAATAAGAATAATAATAATAGTTATAAGGATAAAGACAAGAGAAATAGGGATAATAATAATAGTAATAAGAATGATAATAACAGTTATAGCGATAATAATAATAGTAATAAGGATAATAATAATAGTTATAAGGATGAAGACAAGAGGAATACGGATAGTAACAATAGAATAAAGATAATAATAACAGTTATAGCGATAATAATAATAGTAATAAGAATAATAATAACAGTTATAGCGATAATAATAATATTAATGAGGATAATAATAACAGTTATAGCGATAATAATAATAATAATAAAGATAATAATAATAGTCATAAGGATAAAGACAAGAGAAATAGGGATAATAATAATAGTAATAAGGATAATAATAACAGTTATAGCGATAATAATAATAATAATAAAGATAATAATAATAGTCATAAGGATAAAGACAAGAGAAATAGGGATAATAATAATCGTAATAAGGATAATAATAACAGTTATAGCGATAATAATAATAATAATAATAATAATAATAATAACAGTTATAGCGATAATAATAATAGTAATAAGGATAATAATAACAGTAATAGCGATAATAATAATAGTAATAAGGATAATAATAATAGTTATAAGGATAAAGACAAGAGTAATACGTATAGTAACAATAGAATAAGGATAATAATAACAGTTACAGCGATAATAATAATAGTAATAAGAATAATAATAACAGTTGTAAGGTTAAAGACACGAGCAATACGGATGGTAACAATAGAATAAGGATAATAATAACAGTTACAGCGATAATAATAATAGTAATAAGGATAATAATAACAGTTATAGCGATAATAATAATAGTAATAAGGATAATAATAACAGTTATAGCGATAATAATAATAATAATAAAGATAATAATAATAGTCATAAGGATAAAGACAAGAGGAATAGGGATAATAATAATAGTAATAAGGATAATAATAATAGTTATAAGGATAAAAACAAGAGTAATACGGATGGTAACAATAGAATAAGGACATCAATAACAGTTCTAGCGATAATAATAATAATAATAAGAATAATAATAATAGTTATAAGGATAAAGACAAGAGAAATGGGGATAATAATAATAGTAATAAGAATAATAATAACAGTTATAGCGATAATATTAATAGTAATAAGGATAATAATAACAGTTATAGCGATAATAATAATAGTAATAAGGATAATAATAACAGTTATAGCGATAATAATAATAATAATAAAGATAATAATAATAGTCATAACGATAAAGACAAGAGGAATAGGGATAATAATAATAGTAAAAAGGATAATAATAATAGTTATAAGGATAAAAACAAGAGTAATACGGATGGTAACAATAGAATAAGGACATCAATAACAGTTCTAGCGATAATAATAAGAATAATAAGAATAATAATAATAGTTATAAGGATAAAGACAAGAGAAATAGGGATAATAATAATAGTAATAAGAATGATAATAACAGTTATAGCGATAATAATAATAGTAATAAGGATAATAATAATAGTTATATGGATAAAGACAAGAGTAATACGTATAGTAACAATAGAATAAGGATAATAATAACAGTTACAGCGATAATAATAATAGTAATAAGAATAAAAATAACAGTTATAGCGATAATAGTAATAGTAATAAGGATAATAATAATAGTTATAAGGATAAAGACGAGAGTAATACGGATGGTAACAATAGAATAAGGACATTGATGACAGTTATAGCGATAATAATAATAATAATAAGAATAATAATAATAGTTATAAGGATAAAGACAAGAGAAATAGGGATAATAATAATAGTAATAAGGATAATAATAACAGTTATAGCGATAATAATAATAGTAATAAGGATAATAATAATAGTTACAAGGATGAAGACAAGAGGAATACGGATAGTAACAATAGAATAAAGATAATAATAACAGTTATAGCGATAATAATAATAGTAATAAGAATAATAATGACGGTTATAGCGATAATAATAATAGTAATGAGGATAATAATAACAGTTATAGCGATAATAATAATAATAATAAAGATAATAATAATAGTCATAAGGATAAAGACAAGAGAAATAGGGATAATAATAATAGTAATAAGGATAATAATAACAGTTATAGCGATAATAATAATAATAATAAAGATAATAATAATAGTCATAAGGATAAAGACAAGAGTAATACGTATAGTAACAATAGAATAAGGATAATAATAACAGTTACAGCGATAATAATAATAGTAATAAGGATAATAATAACAGTTATAGCGATAATAATAATAGTAATAAGGATAATAATAATAGTTATATGGATAAAGACATGAGTAATACGGATAGTAACAATAGAATAAGGATAATAATAATAGTTATAAGGATGAAGACAAGAGTAATACGGATAGTAACAATAGAATAAAGATAATAAAACAGTTATAGCGATAATAATAATAGTAAT
Source organism: Megachile ligniseca (assembly GCA_945859555.1). Classification (NCBI taxonomy): domain Eukaryota; kingdom Metazoa; phylum Arthropoda; class Insecta; order Hymenoptera; family Megachilidae; genus Megachile; species Megachile ligniseca. The sequence continues at coordinate 57,957 of CAMAOC010000164.1, read as the reverse complement.
AAGAATAATAATAACAGTTGTAAGGTTAAAGACACGAGCAATACGGATGGTAACAATAGAATAAGGATAATAATAACAGTTACAGCGATAATAATAATAGTAATAAGGATAATAATAACAGTTATAGCGATAATAATAATAGTCATAAGGATAAAGACAAGAGGAATAGGGATAATAATAATAGTAATAAGAATAATAATAACAGTTATAGCGATAATAATAATAGTAATGAGGATAATAATAACAGTTATAGCGATAATAATAATAATAATAAAGATAATAATAATAGTCATAAGGATAAAGACAAGAGAAATAGGGATAATAATAATAGTAATAAGGATAAGAATAACAGTTATAGCGATAATAATAATAATAATAATAATAATAATAACAGTTATAGCGATAATAATAATAGTAATAAGGATAATAATAATAGTTATAAGGATAAAGACGAGAGTAATACGGATGGTAACAATAGAATAAGGACATTGATAATAGTTATAGCGGTAATCATAATAATAATAAGAATAATAATAATAGTTATAAGGATAAAGACAAGAGAAATAGGGATAATAATAATAGTAATAAGAATAATAATAACAGTTATAGCGATAATATTAATAGTAATAAGGATAATAATAACAGTTATAGCGATAATAATAATAGTAATAAGGATAATAATAACAGTTATAGCGATAATAATAATAATAATAAAGATAATAATAATAGTCATAACGATAAAGACAAGAGGAATAGGGATAATAATAATAGTAATAAGGATAATAATAATAGTTATAAGGATAAAAACAGGAGTAATACGGATGGTAACAATAGAATAAGGACATCAATAACAGTTCTAGCGATAATAATAAGAATAATAAGACTAATAATAATAGTTATAAGGATAAAGACAAGAGAAATAGGGATAATAATAATAGTAATAAGAATGATAATAACAGTTATAGCGATAATAATAATAGTAATAAGGATAATAATAATAGTTATAAGGATAAAGACAAGAGTAATACGTATAGTAACAATAGAATAAGTATAATAATAACAGTTACAGCGATAATAATAATAGTAATAAGAATAAAAATAACAGTTATAGCGATAATAATAATAGTAATAAGGATAATAATAATAGTTATAAGGATAAAGACGAGAGTAATACGGATGGTAACAATAGAATAAGGACATTGATAACAGTTATAGCGATAATAATAATAATAATAAGAATAATAATAATAGTTATAAGGATAAAGACAAGAGAAATAGGGATAATAATAATAGTAATAAGGATAATAATAACAGTTATAGCGATAATAATAATAGTAATAAGGATAATAATAATAGTTATAAGGATGAAGACAAGAGGAATATGGATAGTAACAATAGAATAAAGATAATAATAACAGTTATAGCGATAATAATAATAGTAATAAGAATAATAATAACAGTTATAGCGATAATAATAATAGTAATGAGGATAATAATAACAGTTATAGCGATAATAATAATAATAATAAAGATAATAATAATAGTCATAAGGATAAAGACAAGAGAAATAGGGATAATAATAATAGTAATAAGGATAATAATAACAGTTATAGCGATAATAATAATAATAATAAAGATAATAATAATAGTCATAACGATAAAGACAAGAGGAATAGGGATAATAATAATAGTTATAAGGATAAAAACAAGAGTAATACGGATGGTAACAATAGAATAAGGACATCAATAACAGTTCTAGCGATAATAATAAGAATAATAAGAATAATAATAATAGTTATAAGGATAAAGACAAGAGAAATAGGGATAATAATAATAGTAATAAGAATGATAATAACAGTTATAGCGATAATAATAATAGTAATAAGGATAATAATAATAGTTATATGGATAAAGACAAGAGTAATACGTATAGTAACAATAGAATAAGGATAATAATAACAGTTACAGCGATAATAATAATAGTAATAAGAATAAAAATAACAGTTATAGCGATAATAATAATAGTAATAAGGATAATAATAATAGTTATAAGGATAAAGACGAGAGTAATACGGATGGTAACAATAGAATAAGGACATTGATGACAGTTATAGCGATAATAATAATAATAAGAATAATAATAATAGTTATAAGGATAAAGACAAGAGAAATAGGGATAATAATAATAGTAATAAGGATAATAATAACAGTTATAGCGATAATAATAATAGTAATAAGGATAATAATAATAGTTATAAGGATGAAGACAAGAGGAATACGGATAGTAACAATAGAATAAAGATAATAATAACAGTTATAGCGATAATAATAATAGTAATAAGAATAATAATGACGGTTATAGCGATAATAATAATAGTAATGAGGATAATAATAACAGTTATAGCGATAATAATAATAATAATAAAGATAATAATAATAGTCATAAGGATAAAGACAAGAGAAATAGGGATAATAATAATAGTAATAAGGATAATAATAACAGTTATAGCGATAATAATAATAATAATAATAATAATAATAACAGTTATAGCGATAATAATAATAGTAATAAGGATAATAATAATAGTTATAAGGATAAAGACGAGAGTAATACGGATGGTAACAATAGAATAAGGACATCAATAACAGTTCTAGCGATAATAATAATAATAATAAGAATAATAATAATAGTTATAAGGATAAAGACAAGAGAAATGGGGATAATAATAATAGTAATAAGAATAATAATAACAGTTATAGCGATAATATTAATAGTAATAAGCATAATAATAATAGTCATAACGATAAAGACAAGAGGAATAGGGATAATAATAATAGTAAAAAGGATAATAATAATAGTTATAAGGATAAAGACAAGAGAAATAGGGATAATAATAATAGTAATAAGAATGATAATAACAGTTATAGCGATAATAATAATAGTAATAAGGATAATAATAATAGTTATATGGATAAAGACAAGAGTAATACGTATAGTAACAATAGAATAAGGATAATAATAACAGTTACAGCGATAATAATAATAGTAATAAGAATAAAAATAACAGTTATAGCGATAATAATAATAGTAATAAGGATAATAATAATAGTTATGTAGGAAAAGATGCAAAAGCGGTTTTGCACTGATTTATTTCAGTCCGTGCAAAGCTATTAACACACTTTATTTATAATTTAACAAAACTAATATAAACACTAACTTTTAACTTCTAATATTAACACCAAACTTCGACTTTCAAGAACTTTTATCGCCTTTTAAAAACTTTTAAAACGTCTGTATTTCGCCGCGGTTCACCTATTAAAATTCTCTTCTTTTTCTCGATCCTCATTTTCAAAATGATCTGATCCTAATTTCATTTAATACTGATTTGCTGCTTGCCAGGTCGGTAACTTGAAAAATAGCTGACCGAAGTTACCGACGTGTAACAAGCAGCACCTTTTGTTTATAAATATCTAATATCAGCGCTCGGTCATGTCATTTCCACTTCTTTCCACTTCTTTCCACTTCTTTCCACTTCCTACACTCGGCCATCCTGTACTAGCATTCGCCCTCGGATGCTGCATCTTCCGGCACCTCGTCTTCGTCGCTCAACTCTGAATCCGTGTCTACCCATGGTTTCATGTGGTCCGCGACGGTAGTTGTTTGTCGCGGTCCTTCGTGATCTCCTTCTTTTTCCACCATGTAACGATGGTTGCGTAGAGATCTTCTTACGCGGTATGGGCCGAGGTATTTTGTTGCTAATTTCGATCCGGGCCCCAGTTGTGTCCGCTTGATCGCCACCAATTCACCGTCACCGTAGACTCTGGCCTCCTTCCTGTTCTTATTGTAAGTTTTTCGATTTTCGGCTTGGATCTTTGCAATGTTATCTTTGGCAACCTCTCTCTCTTTATCTCGTTCCTCTTGAAATATTGCCGCCCATTCTTGTTCGAGTATCTCCCGAACCGGTGCGTCATCTTTCGCTCGCATTCGCGTTCCGAAAAATAATTGAAAAGGGGTGGTATTTATGCTCCGATGATGCGAAGAATTTAAATATCTTTGGATCAGCTCTAGATATTTAAACCACTCATCCGGATTCGGTGTTGATAATTTTGTTAAGAGAGGAATGAGTGTTCGGTTCAGCCTTTCTACTTGCCCATTGCCTCGTGGTACACCTGTTGCAATGAGCGAATGTTCAATTTTTTCTCGTAAGCAATATTCTTCAAATTCGCTCGAAGTGAATGCCGTTCCCCGATCGGAAATAACTCGACGCGGATTCCCGAATATAACTGCCTGTTTTTCTAAATGCCGTACTACCTCGCGACTGTTTGTAGTTTTTGTCGTATACAACCATACAAATTTTGTAAACGCATCTATTACAGCGAAAATATACTTATAACTTTTTTTTTGTCGACAAAAGCGGCCCAAGATGATCAACGTGATACGTGTCAAGCGGCTCCTCACCCTTGTCAATCGGGTGAAGGAACCCCTCCTGTCTACCCGCTTTTCTTTCGGCTAAAATACATTGAATACAATTTTTAACTACTTTTTCTATTTTTGCTCTAATACCCTGAAACCAGTAGTCTCCACGTAGCATCGCCTCCGTTTTGGTCACTGCAAAATGCCCCTTTTCATGTATACTACGTATAAGTTGTGTCTGTAACGCTTTCGGCACCACAAGACGGATATCACCCTCGACTAATTTGAACAAAACTCCCCCTCGCGTTATGTAACCTTCAATTTTCCCTTGCTCGGCTAACTCCAATACCTTCCGAACTCCTTCATCTTCCCGTTGCGCCTTGTAAATTTTCGCCGATATACCGTCCGATCCTCTGCTAACTAATAGACACGTTGGTAGAGGATTTCGACTCAGCGCGTCCACATGTGCCATACGCTCGCTCGCACGATGCTCGATTTCATAATCGAATTCCTCCAACAGGAGAGCCCATCTCGCTACCCGAACGCACAAATCGCGTTTATTCATAGTTAAAGCAAAAGCTTTACAATCTGTCACGATTTTGAATCGTATCCCTATTAGATATACGCGGAATTTTTTAAGAGCTCGCACAATAGCTAGAACTTCGAGTTCGTAACTTGCGTATCTCGTTTCTGCGGGCGTCGTTTTCCCCGCTCGCGAAGTGTACAGGGTGCATTTTGCCGTCGCTATCGTCGTGCTGCATTAAGATCGCCCCAAACCCATACATTGAAGCATCAGTATGCAATTCAGTTGTCACGCCTATTCGATACAATCTTAACACTGGTTTTTCACACAATCGAGCTTTTAAAGTTTCAAATGCTTTAATTTCCTCATTCTCAAATTTAAATTTCGCGTCGGCTCGCAACAAATTTGTTAGAGGTCTGGCAATCAAGGCGTATTCGCGAACAAATTTACGGAAATATCCGGTCAACCCAGAAAGCTCTGTACATTCTTCGCATTCTTTGGTATCGGAAATTTCATAACGGCTTCTGTTTTTTCTTCAGAAGGCTGGACGTTCCCATTCTCTATTACGTGCCCGAGAAATTGAACCCTTTTTTGTAAAATCCGGCATTTTTTCCAATTTATATTTAGCCCTCCGTCCCTTGCTACTGAGAGTACTCTTTCGAGCTTCTGTACCCCTTCTTCAATATTTTTTGACGGAATTATTAAATCGTCCATGTATACCATTACAATCCCCTTATTAATTAAATCTCTGAACACGGCATGAATAAATTTAACAAAGACAGCTGGCGAGTTACAAAGGCCAAAAGGTACGCGTAAAAATTCGTATTGACCATCAGGTATGATAAACGCGGTAAATTTACGGCTATCCTCACCTACTGGCACATGAAAAAATCCATTTTTGAGATCGAGAGTACTAAAAACCCTCGCTCCTTGCAACGCATCCAACTGATCTTCAACGAGGGGTAAGGGATAGCGATCTTTTACAATTTTCTTATTAATTTGACGATAATCTACACATAAACGCATGGAACCGTCTTTTTTTTAACTAAAACAATGGGACTCGCATATTCAGAGAGCGATGGCTGGATGATACCATCTCGTAACCACTCACTTATTTGCGCATTTACATTTTCTCTTTCTATTGGAGCTAATCGCCTCGCTCGCTGGTATACTGGCCTGTCGTCTTTCAATACAATATGCATACGGACTTCAGTTTCTAGCGTTTTGTCAGGGGCATAGCTCTCGACCATTGTCTGTACTTTTTCCTTAATCGTACCCTCCGCAAGATGAGATAAGTCTACCCTCGCTGTTTTCTCGTCACATTCAATCAGGAAGATGTCTGGAACCCCGTTATCGAGATCAGATTCTCGCCGAGTTGGAAGGATTGTTACTGTACCGCAGTTGATTATTATTTTCACCGACCCCAAAAAGTCTATACCAATTAAAACGTCGTGCTTTAATACCGTATCCGACACAACATGGACCGTGGTCTCATATGAGTGGCCGTCGATCACAAGTCTTGCTACAAATTTCCCCAACGTCTTATTAATAGTTCCCCCTACGCCTCGAAACGCCAATTCGCTCATTGATAATCGCGGCGCGCCAATTTTTATATAACATGCCGCCGTCATAAAAGTCAAGTCACTACCCGTATCGATCAACGCCAGAATGTCGTGATCATTCAGTCTCACCATTTTACAGGTCTTCTCTGTTGCTGGCTGTTCGACGAAGTTCGTGCTCCGGGTTGCCTGTCTTTCATTGCGTTTCTTACATTCTGGAGCGATATGTCCATGCTCGCCACAAAGATAGCATTTCACTCCGCGTTCCTTCGTGGGGCAGTTTCTGCTAAGGTGCCCTGCTTCCCCGCAGTTGTAGCACCTATCTGGTCCTCGTCTTGGCACCCATTCGTCGACCCTCCTGACTCCTGAGGTACTTGCTGCCGCAGCAGCCACAGGTTTCAAATGACTGACCCGAACGCTTCCACCCTGGTTTCCTGGTGGTAGTGACAGCTTCTCGAACGCTCGTAATAAGGCATCCGGGGTGGTGTAACACTGCATCCTCGCCTGATTTCGGAGTATGGGATCTGGGATTCCCTCGACCAAATAATCGACGAGCTCGATCTGATCTTCCACTGGCACCCTGTTTGCTTTTATAATTTTATCGTAGAAATATTCATCGAATGTCTCACCCCTTTTCCAGGTCCGCTCCTGGAACTGCTGTCGTACCGCAACCACGCTCGGCCTATGGTGAAACATTTCCTTGAAGCGATCAAGCAGCTGCCCAACGTTCATCTCAATGAATTCTGGGCGAGAATGCATCCATTCTCGGGCCTTCCCTTGCAGCCTCATTCCGATCAAAACTTTCACCTCTTCGTCTTCAAGTCGATATGTTGCCTGCAGTATCTGAATTTGTTTGGCCCAACTTGGAAAATCTTCCGATTTCCCATCGAAGCATTTTAACAGCTCTGCAACAGTTGCTACCCCTATTCGACTGCTGCGTGGTGTTGGCTGTTCTTCCGATATAGAGGGACGCTGCTGCATTCTCGCCATTTCGAGTTCACGCCGTGTAACTGCAAGCTCACGTTCCATCAGAGCCTTTTCCCGACGCAAAAGATCAATTTCAAAACGACTTCTCTCAAGTTCATCACTGCTCGTCGTTAAAGGAGCGCCTGCATCTCCAACTGCTCCTTCCTCTTCTCCCGCGATAAATACGCTTCTTTCATCATGCAGATCTCCCTCCTCATACGTAGCACTAGCGCTCATCCATCGGCCCGACGGATCGCATTCGTGCAATCGTGCTATCAGCTCGGTCTTGGTACCCGTTGTATTTAATCCGTGAGCTCGCAACATGTCTTTCAATTCTGTCACGGTATAACACACTGCTCGTTTGGTCGGCATAATTCTTATTCGCCTGAATTCGTTTTGTTCGTCTCTTTGCACGCACTATCACTGCAGATAACCACTCGATCTATTTCGACTTTCTTTCAAATCCCGGACGAGCCCCCAAAATTGTAGGAAAAGATGCAAAAGCGGTTTTGCACTGATTTATTTCAGTCCGTGCAAAGCTATTAACACACTTTATTTATAATTTAACAAAACTAATATAAACACTAACTTTTAACTTCTAATATTAACACCAAACTTCGACTTTCAAGAACTTTTATCGCCTTTTAAAAACTTTTAAAACGTCTGTATTTCGCCGCGGTTCACCTATTAAAATTCTCTTCTTTTTCTCGATCCTCATTTTCAAAATGATCTGATCCTAATTTCATTTAATACTGATTTGCTGCTTGCCAGGTCGGTAACTTGAAAAATAGCTGACCGAAGTTACCGACGTGTAACAAGCAGCACCTTTTGTTTATAAATATCTAATATCAGCGCTCGGTCATGTCATTTCCACTTCTTTCCACTTCTTTCCACTTCTTTCCACTTCCTACAGTTATAAGGATGAAGACAAGAGGAATACGGATAGTAACAATAGAATAAAGATAATAATAACAGTTATAGCGATAATAATAATAGTAATAAGAATAATAATAACAGTTATAGCGATAATAATAATAGTAATAAGGATAATAATAATAGTTATATGGATAAAGACATGAGTAATACGGATAGTAACAATAGAATAAGGATAATAATAATAGTTATAAGGATAAAGACGAGAGTAATACGGATGGTAACAATAGAATAAGGACATCAATAACAGTTCTAGCGATAATAATAATAATAATAAGAATAATAATAATAGTTATAAGGATAAAGACAAGAGAAATGGGGATAATAATAATAGTAATAAGAATGATAATAACAGTTATAGCGATAATAATAATAGTAATAAGGATAATAATAATAGTTATAAGGATAAAGACAAGAGTAATACGTATAGTAACAATAGAATAAGGATAATAATAACAGTTACAGCGATAATAATAATAGTAATAAGGATAATAATAACAGTTATAGCGATAATAATAATAGTAATAAGGATAATAATAATAGTTATATGGATAAAGACATGAGTAATACGGATAGTAACAATAGAATAAGGATAATAATAATAGTTATAAGGATGAAGACAAGAGTAATACGGATAGTAACAATAGAATAAAGATAATAAAAACAGTTATAGCGATAATAATAATAGTAATAAGAATAATAATAACAGTTGTAAGGTTAAAGACACGAGCAATACGGATGGTAACAATAGAATAAGGATAATAATAACAGTTACAGCGATAATAATAATAGTAATAAGGATAATAATAACAGTTATAGCGATAATAATAATAGTAATAAGGATAATAATAACAGTTATAGCGATAATAATAATAATAATAAAGATAATAATAATAGTCATAAGGATAAAGACAAGAGGAATAGGGATAATAATAATAGTAATAAGAATAATAATAACAGTTATAGCGATAATAATAGTAGTAATAAGGATAATTATAACAGTTATAGCGACAATAATAATAATAATAAGGATAATAATAACAGTCATAAGGATAAAGACAAGAGAAATAGGGATAATAATAATAGTAATAAGAATAATAATAACCGTTATAAGGATAATAATAATAATAATAATAATAATAATAACAGTTATAGCGATAATAATAATAGTAATAAGGATAATAATAATAGTTTATAAGGATAAAGACGAGAGTAATACGGATGGTAACAATAGAATAAGGACATTGATAATAGTTATAGCGATAATCATAATAATAATAAGAATAATAATAATAGTTATAAGGATAAAGACAAGAGAAATAGGGATAATAATAATAGTAATAAGAATAATAATAACAGTTATAGCGATAATATTAATAGTAATAAGGATAATAATAACAGTTATAGCGATAATAATAATAGTAATAAGGATAATAATAACAGTTTATAGCGATAATAATAATAATAATAAAGATAATAATAATAGTCATAACGATAAAGACAAGAGGAATTGGGATAATAATAATAGTAATAAGGATAATAATAATAGTTATAAGGATAAAAACAAGAGTAATACGGATGGGTAACAATAGAATAAGGACATCAATAACAGTTCTAGCGATAATAATAAGAATAATAAGAATAATAATAATAGTTATAAGGATAAAGACAAGAGAAATAGGGATAATAATAATAGTAATAAGAATGATAATAACAGTTATAGCGATAATAATAATAGTAATAAGGATAATAATAATAGTTATAAGGATAAAGACAAGAGTAATACGTATAGTAACAATAGAATAAGTATAATAATAACAGTTACAGCGATAATAATAATAGTAATAAGAATAAAAATAACAGTTATAGCGATAATAATAATAGTAATAAGGATAATAATAATAGTTATAAGGATAAAGACGAGAGTAATACGGATGGTAACAATAGAATAAGGACATTGATAACAGTTATAGCGATAATAATAATAATAATAAGAATAATAATAATAGTTATAAGGATAAAGACAAGAGAAATAGGGATAATAATAATAGTAATAAGGATAATAATAACAGTTATAGCGATAATAATAATAGTAATAAGGATAATAATAATAGTTATAAGGATGAAGACAAGAGGAATACGGATAGTAACAATAGAATAAAGATAATAATAACAGTTATAGCGATAATAATAATAGTAATAAGAATAATAATAACAGTTTATAGCGATAATAATAATAGTAATGAGGATAATAATAACAGTTATAGCGATAATAATAATAATAATAAAGATAATAATAATAGTCATAAGGATAAAGACAAGAGAAATAGGGATAATAATAATAGTAATAAGGATAATAATAACAGTTATAGCGATAATAATAATAATAATAAAGATAATAATAATAGTCATAAGGATAAAGACAAGAGAAATAGGGATAATAATAATAGTAATAAGGATAATAATAACAGTTATAGCGATAATAATAATAATAATAATAATAATAATAACAGTTATAGCGATAATAATAATAGTAATAAGGATAATAATAATAGTTATAAGGATAAAGACGAGAGTAATACGGATGGTAACAATAGAATAAGGACATCAATAACAGTTCTAGCGATAATAATAATAATAATAAGAATGATAATAATAGTTATAAGGATAAAGACAAGAGAAATAGGGATAATAATAATAGTAATAAGGATAATAATAACAGTTATAGCGATAATAATAATAGTAATAAGGATAATAATAATAGTTATAAGGATGAAGACAAGAGTAATACGGATAGTAACAATAGAATAACGATAATAAAAACAGTTATAGCGATAATAATAATAATAATAAAGATAATAATAATAGTCATAACGATAAAGACAAGAGGAATAGGGATAATAATAATAGTAATAAGGATAATAATAATAGTTATAAGGATAAAAACAAGAGTAATACGGATGGTAACAATAGAATAAGGACATCAATAACAGTTCTAGCGATAATAATAAGAATAATAAGAATAATAATAATAGTTATAAGGATAAAGACAAGAGAAATAGGGATAATAATAATAGTAATAAGAATGATAATAACAGTTATAGCGATAATAATAATAGTAATAAGGATAATAATAATAGTTATATGGATAAAGACAAGAGTAATACGTATAGTAACAATAGAATAAGGATAATAATAACAGTTACAGCGATAATAATAATAGTAATAAGAATAAAAATAACAGTTATAGCGATAATAATAATAGTAATAAGGATAATAATAATAGTTATAAGGATAAAGACGAGAGTAATACGGATGGTAACAATAGAATAAGGACATTGATGACAGTTATAGCGATAATAATAATAATAATAAGAATAATAATAATAGTTATAAGGATAAAGACAAGAGAAATAGGGATAATAATAATAGTAATAAGGATAATAATAACAGTTATAGCGATAATAATAATAGTAATAAGGATAATAATAATAGTTATAAGGATGAAGACAAGAGGAATACGGATAGTAACAATAGAATAAAGATAATAATAACAGTTATAGCGATAATAATAATAGTAATAAGAATAATAATGACGGTTATAGCGATAATAATAATAGTAATAAGGATAATAATAACAGTTATAAGGATAAAGACAAGAGTAATACGGATAGTAACAATAGAATAAGGATAATAATAACATTTATAGCGATAATAATAATATTAATAAGAATAATAATAACAGTTATAGCGATAATAATAATAGTAATAAGGATAATAATAACAGTTATAGCGATAATAATAGTAGTAATAAGGATAATTATAACAGTTATAGCGACAATAATAATAATAATAAGGATAATAATAACAGTCATAAGGATAAAGACAAGAGAAATAGGGATAATAATAATAGTAATAAGAATAATAATAACCGTTATAAGGATAATAATAATAATAATAATAATAAGGATAATAATAATAGTTATAAGGATGAAGACGGGAGGAATACGGATAGTAACAATAGAATAAGGATAATAATAACAGTTATAGCGATAATAATAATAGTAATAAGGATAATAATAATAGTTATATGTATAAAGATATGAGTAATACGGATAGTAACAATAGAATAAGGATAATAATAATAGTAATAAGGATAATAATAATAGTTATAAGGATGAAGAAAAGAGTAATACGGATAGTAACAATAGAATTAGGATAATAAAAACAGTTATAGCGATAAGAATAATAGTAATAAGGATAATAATAACAGTTATAGCGATAATAATAATAATAATAAAGATAATAATAATAGCATAAGGATAAAGACAAGAGGAATAGGGATAAAAATAATAGTAATAAGAATAATAATAACAGTTATGAGGATAATGACAAGAGTAATACGGATAGCAACAATAGAATAAGAATAATAATAACGGTTATAGCGATAATAATAATAGTAATAAGGATAATAATAATAGTTATAAGGATAAAGACAAGAGTAATACGGATGGTAACAATAGAATAAGGACATTAATAACAGTTCTAGCGATAATAATAATAATAATAAGAATAATAATAATAGTTATAAGGATAAAGACAAGAGAAATAGGGATAATAATAATAGTAATAAGAATGATAATAACAGTTATAGCGATAATAATAATAGTTATAAGGATAAAGACAAGAGTAATACGTATAGTAACAATAGAATAAGGATAATAAAAACAGTTACAGCGATAATAATAATAGTAATAAGAATAATAATAACAGTTATAGCGATAATAATAATAGTAATAAGGATAATAATAATAGTTATAAGGATAAAGACGAGAGTAATACGGATGGTAACAATAGAATAAGGACATTGATAACAGTTATAGCGATAATAATAATAATAATAAGAATAATAATAATAGTTATAAGGATAAAGACAAGAGAAGTAGGGATAATAATAATAGTAATAAGGATAATAATAATAGTTATAAGGATGAAGACAAGAGGAATACGGATAGTAACAATAGAATAAAGATAATAATAACAGTTATAGCGATAATAATAATAGTAATAAGAATAATAATAACAGTTATAGCGATAATAATAATAGTAATAAGGATAAAAATAACAGTTATAGCGATAATAATAATAGTAATAAGGATAATTATAACAGTTATAGCGATAATAATAATAGTAATGAGGATAATAATAACAGTTATAGCGATAATAATAATAATAATAAAGATAATAATAATAGTCATAAGGATAAAGACAAGAGAAATAGGGATAATAATAATAGTAATAAGGATAATAATAACAGTTATAGCGATAATAATAATAATAATAATAATAATAATAACAGTTATAGCGATAATAATAATAGTAATAAGGATAATAATAATAGTTATAAGGATGAAGACAAGAGGAATACGGATAGTAACAATAGAATAAAGATAATAATAACAGTTATAGCGATAATAATAATAGTAATAAGAATAATAATAACAGTTATAGCGATAATAATAATAGTAATGAGGATAATAATAACAGTTATAGCGATAATAATAATAATAATAAAGATAATAATAATAGTCATAAGGATAAAGACAAGAGAAATAGGGATAATAATAATAGTAATAAGGATAATAATAACAGTTATAGCGATAATAATAATAATAATAAAGATAATAATAATAGTCATAAGGATAAAGACAAGAGAAATAGGGATAATAATAATAGTAATAAGGATAATAATAACAGTTATAGCGATAATAATAATAATAATAATAATAATAATAACAGTTATAGCGATAATAATAATAGTAATAAGGATAATAATAATAGTTATAAGGATAAAGACGAGAGTAATACGGATGGTAACAATAGAATAAGGACATCAATAACAGTTCTAGCGATAATAATAATAATAATAAGAATAATAATAATAGTTATAAGGATAAAGACAAGAGAAATGGGGATAATAATAATAGTAATAAGAATAATAATAACAGTTATAGCGATAATATTAATAGTAATAAGGATAATAATAACAGTTATAGCGATAATAATAATAGTAATAAGGATAATAATAACAGTTATAGCGATAATAATAATAATAATAAAGATAATAATAATAGTCATAACGATAAAGACAAGAGGAATAGGGATAATAATAATAGTAAAAAGGATAATAATAATAGTTATAAGGATAAAAACAAGAGTAATACGGATGGTAACAATAGAATAAGGACATCAATAACAGTTCTAGCGATAATAATAAGAATAATAAGAATAATAATAATAGTTATAAGGATAAAGACAAGAGAAATAGGGATAATAATAATAGTAATAAGAATGATAATAACAGTTATAGCGATAATAATAATAGTAATAAGGATAATAATAATAGTTATATGGATAAAGACAAGAGTAATACGTATAGTAACAATAGAATAAGGATAATAATAACAGTTACAGCGATAATAATAATAGTAATAAGAATAAAAATAACAGTTATAGCGATAATAGTAATAGTAATAAGGATAATAATAATAGTTATAAGGATAAAGACGAGAGTAATACGGATGGTAACAATAGAATAAGGACATTGATGACAGTTATAGCGTTAATAATAATAATAATAAGAATAATAATAATAGTTATAAGGATAAAGACAAGAGAAATAGGGATAATAATAATAGTAATAAGGATAATAATAACAGTTATAGCGATAATAATAATAGTAATAAGGATAATAATAATAGTTATAAGGATGAAGACAAGAGGAATACGGATAGTAACAATAGAATAAAGATAATAATAACAGTTATAGCGATAATAATAATAGTAATAAGAATAATAATGACGGTTATAGCGATAATAATAATAGTAATGAGGATAATAATAACAGTTATAGCGATAATAATAATAATAATAAAGATAATAATAATAGTCATAAGGATAAAGACAAGAGAAATAGGGATAATAATAATAGTAATAAGGATAATAATAACAGTTATAGCGATAATAATAATAATAATAAAGATAATAATAATAGTCATAAGGATAAAGACAAGAGTAATACGTATAGTAACAATAGAATAAGGATAATAATAACAGTTACAGCGATAATAATAATAGTAATAAGGATAATAATAACAGTTATAGCGATAATAATAATAGTAATAAGGATAATAATAATAGTTATATGGATAAAGACATGAGTAATACGGATAGTAACAATAGAATAAGGATAATAATAATAGTTATAAGGATGAAGACAAGAGTAATACGGATAGTAACAATAGAATAAAGATAATAAAACAGTTATAGCGATAATAATAATAGTAATAAGAATAATAATAACAGTTGTAAGGTTAAAGACACGAGCAATACGGATGGTAACAATAGAATAAGGATAATAATAACAGTTACAGCGATAATAATAATAGTAATAAGGATAATAATAACAGTTATAGCGATAATAATAATAGTCATAAGGATAAAGACAAGAGGAATAGGGATAATAATAATAGTAATAAGAATAATAATAACAGTTATAGCGATAATAATAATAGTAATGAGGATAATAATAACAGTTATAGCGATAATAATAATAATAATAAAGATAATAATAATAGTCATAAGGATAAAGACAAGAGAAATAGGGATAATAATAATAGTAATAAGGATAATAATAACAGTTATAGCGATAATAATAATAATAATAATAATAATAATAACAGTTATAGCGATAATAATAATAGTAATAAGGATAATAATAATAGTTATAAGGATAAAGACGAGAGTAATACGGATGGTAACAATAGAATAAGGACATTGATAATAGTTATAGCGGTAATCATAATAATAATAAGAATAATAATAATAGTTATAAGGATAAAGACAAGAGAAATAGGGATAATAATAATAGTAATAAGAATAATAATAACAGTTATAGCGATAATATTAATAGTAATAAGGATAATAATAACAGTTATAGCGATAATAATAATAGTAATAAGGATAATAATAACAGTTATAGCGATAATAATAATAATAATAAAGATAATAATAATAGTCATAACGATAAAGACAAGAGGAATAGAGATAATAATAATAGTAATAAGGATAATAATAATAGTTATAAGGATAAAAACAGGAGTAATACGGATGGTAACAATAGAATAAGGACATTGATAATAGTTCTAGCGATAATAATAAGAATAATAAGAATAATAATAATAGTTATAAGGATAAAGACAAGAGAAATAGGGATAATAATAATAGTAATAAGAATGATAATAACAGTTATAGCGATAATAATAATAGTTATAAGGATAAAGACAAGAGTAATACGTATAGTAACAATAGAATAAGTATAATAATAACAGTTACAGCGATAATAATAATAGTAATAAGAATAAAAATAACAGTTATAGCGATAATAATAATAGTAATAAGGATAATAATAATAGTTATAAGGATAAAGACGAGAGTAATACGGATGGTAACAATAGAATAAGGACATTGATAACAGTTATAGCGATAATAATAATAATAATAAGAATAATAATAATAGTTATAAGGATAAAGACAAGAGAAATAGGGATAATAATAATAGTAATAAGGATAATAATAACAGTTATAGCGATAATAATAATAGTAATAAGGATAATAATAATAGTTATAAGGATGAAGACAAGAGGAATACGGATAGTAACAATAGAATAAAGATAATAATAACAGTTATAGCGATAATAATAATAGTAATAAGAATAATAATAACAGTTATAGCGATAATAATAATAGTAATGAGGATAATAATAACAGTTATAGCGATAATAATAATAATAATAAAGATAATAATAATAGTCATAAGGATAAAGACAAGAGAAATAGGGATAATAATAATAGTAATAAGGATAATAATAACAGTTATAGCGATAATAATAATAATAATAAAGATAATAATAATAGTCATAAGGATAAAGACAAGAGAAATAGGGATAATAATAATAGTAATAAGGATAATAATAACAGTTATAGCGATAATAATAATAATAATAATAATAATAACAGTTATAGCGATAATAATAATAGTAATAAGGATAATAATAATAGTTATAAGGATAAAGACGAGAGTAATACGGATGGTAACAATAGAATAAGGACATCAATAACAGTTCTAGCGATAATAATAATAATAATAAGAATAATAATAATAGTTATAAGGATAAAGACAAGAGAAATGGGGATAATAATAATAGTAATAAGAATAATAATAACAGTTATAGCGATAATATTAATAGTAATAAGGATAATAATAACAGTTATAGCGATAATAATAATAGTAATAAGGATAATAATAACAGTTATAGCGATAATAATAATAATAATAAAGATAATAATAATAGTCATAACGATAAAGACAAGAGGAATAGGGATAATAATAATAGTAATAAGGATAATAATAATAGTTATAAGGATAAAAACAAGAGTAATACGGATGGTAACAATAGAATAAGGACATCAATAACAGTTATAGCGATAATAATAATAGTAATAAGGATAATAATAATAGTTATAAGGATAAAGACGAGAGTAATACGGATGGTAACAATAGAATAAGGACATTGATAATAGTTATAGCGGTAATCATAATAATAATAAGAATAATAATAATAGTTATAAGGATAAAGACAAGAGAAATAGGGATAATAATAATAGTAATAAGAATAATAATAACAGTTATAGCGATAATATTAATAGTAATAAGGATAATAATAACAGTTATAGCGATAATAATAATAGTAATAAGGATAATAATAACAGTTATAGCGATAATAATAATAATAATAAAGATAATAATAATAGTCATAACGATAAAGACAAGAGGAATAGGGATAATAATAATAGTAATAAGGATAATAATAATAGTTATAAGGATAAAAACAGGAGTAATACGGATGGTAACAATAGAATAAGGACATCAATAACAGTTCTAGCGATAATAATAAGAATAATAAGAATAATAATAATAGTTATAAGGATAAAGACAAGAGAAATAGGGATAATAATAATAGTAATAAGAATGATAATAACAGTTATAGCGATAATAATAATAGTAATAAGGATAATAATAATAGTTATAAGGATAAAGACAAGAGTAATACGTATAGTAACAATAGAATAAGTATAATAATAACAGTTACAGCGATAATAATAATAGTAATAAGAATAAAAATAACAGTTATAGCGATAATAATAATAATAATAATAATAATAATAATAATAATAATAGTTATAAGGATAAAGACAAGAGAAATAGGGATAATAATAATAGTAATAAGAATAATAATAACAGTTATAGCGATAATAATAATAGTAATAAGGATAATAATAACAGTTATAGCGATAATAATAATAGTAATAAGGATAATAATAACAGTTATAGCGATAATAATAATAATAATAAAGATAATAATAATAGTCATAACGATAAAGACAAGAGGAATAGGGATAATAATAATAGTAATAAGGATAATAATAATAGTTATAAGGATAAAAACAAGAGTAATACGGATGGTAACAATAGAATAAGGACATCAATAACAGTTCTAGCGATAATAATAAGAATAATAAGAATAATAATAATAGTTATAAGGATAAAGACAAGAGAAATAGGGATAATAATAATAGTAATAAGAATGATAATAACAGTTATAGCGATAATAATAATAGTTATAAGGATAAAGACAAGAGTAATACGTATAGTAACAATAGAATAAGTATAATAATAACAGTTACAGCGATAATAATAATAGTAATAAGAATAAAAATAACAGTTATAGCGATAATAATAATAGTAATAAGGATAATAATAATAGTTATAAGGATAAAGACGAGAGTAATACGGATGGTAACAATAGAATAAGGACATTGATAACAGTTATAGCGATAATAATAATAATAATAAGAATAATAATAATAGTTATAAGGATAAAGACAAGAGAAATAGGGATAATAATAATAGTAATAAGGATAATAATAACAGTTATAGCGATAATAATAATAGTAATAAGGATAATAATAATAGTTATAAGGATGAAGACAAGAGGAATACGGATAGTAACAATAGAATAAAGATAATAATAACAGTTATAGCGATAATAATAATAGTAATAAGAATAATAATAACAGTTATAGCGATAATAATAATATTAATGAGGATAATAATAACAGTTATAGCGATAATAATAATAATAATAAAGATAATAATAATAGTCATAAGGATAAAGACAAGAGAAATAGGGATAATAATAATAGTAATAAGGATAATAATAACAGTTATAGCGATAATAATAATAATAATAAAGATAATAATAATAGTCATAAGGATAAAGACAAGAGAAATAGGGATAATAATAATCGTAATAAGGATAATAATAACAGTTATAGCGATAATAATAATAATAATAATAATAATAATAATAACAGTTATAGCGATAATAATAATAGTAATAAGGATAATAATAACAGTAATAGCGATAATAATAATAGTAATAAGGATAATAATAATAGTTATAAGGATAAAGACAAGAGTAATACGTATAGTAACAATAGAATAAGGATAATAATAACAGTTACAGCGATAATAATAATAGTAATAAGAATAATAATAACAGTTGTAAGGTTAAAGACACGAGCAATACGGATGGTAACAATAGAATAAGGATAATAATAACAGTTACAGCGATAATAATAATAGTAATAAGGATAATAATAACAGTTATAGCGATAATAATAATAGTAATAAGGATAATAATAACAGTTATAGCGATAATAATAATAATAATAAAGATAATAATAATAGTCATAAGGATAAAGACAAGAGGAATAGGGATAATAATAATAGTAATAAGAATAATAATAACAGTTATAGCGATAATAATAATAGTAATGAGGATAATAATAACAGTTATAGCGATAATAATAATAATAATAAAGATAATAATAATAGTCATAAGGATAAAGACAAGCGAAATAGGGATAATAATAATAGTAATAAGGATAATAATAACAGTTATAGCGATAATAATAATAATAATAATAATAATAATAACAGTTATAGCGATAATAATAATAGTAATAAGGATAATAATAATAGTTATAAGGATAAAGACGAGAGTAATACGGATGGTAACAATAGAATAAGGACATTGATAATAGTTATAGCGGTAATCATAATAATAATAAGAATAAAAATAATAGTTATAAGGATAAAGACAAGAGAAATAGGGATAATAATAATAGTAATAAGAATAATAATAACAGTTATAGCGATAATATTAATAGTAATAAGGATAATAATAACAGTTATAGCGATAATAATAATAGTAATAAGGATAATAATAACAGTTATAGCGATAATAATAATAATAATAAAGATAATAATAATAGTCATAACGATAAAGACAAGAGGAATAGGGATAATAATAATAGTAATAAGGATAATAATAATAGTTATAAGGATAAAAACAAGAGTAATACGGATGGTAACAATAGAATAAGGACATCAATAACAGTTCTAGCGATAATAATAATAATAATAAGAATAATAATAATAGTTATAAGGATAAAGACAAGAGAAATGGGGATAATAATAATAGTAATAAGAATAATAATAACAGTTATAGCGATAATATTAATAGTAATAAGGATAATAATAACAGTTATAGCGATAATAATAATAGTAATAAGGATAATAATAACAGTTATAGCGATAATAATAATAATAATAAAGATAATAATAATAGTCATAACGATAAAGACAAGAGGAATAGGGATAATAATAATAGTAAAAAGGATAATAATAATAGTTATAAGGATAAAAACAAGAGTAATACGGATGGTAACAATAGAATAAGGACATCAATAACAGTTCTAGCGATAATAATAAGAATAATAAGAATAATAATAATAGTTATAAGGATAAAGACAAGAGAAATAGGGATAATAATAATAGTAATAAGAATGATAATAACAGTTATAGCGATAATAATAATAGTAATAAGGATAATAATAATAGTTATATGGATAAAGACAAGAGTAATACGTATAGTAACAATAGAATAAGGATAATAATAACAGTTACAGCGATAATAATAATAGTAATAAGAATAAAAATAACAGTTATAGCGATAATAGTAATAGTAATAAGGATAATAATAATAGTTATAAGGATAAAGACGAGAGTAATACGGATGGTAACAATAGAATAAGGACATTGATGACAGTTATAGCGATAATAATAATAATAATAAGAATAATAATAATAGTTATAAGGATAAAGACAAGAGAAATAGGGATAATAATAATAGTAATAAGGATAATAATAACAGTTATAGCGATAATAATAATAGTAATAAGGATAATAATAATAGTTATAAGGATGAAGACAAGAGGAATACGGATAGTAACAATAGAATAAAGATAATAATAACAGTTATAGCGATAATAATAATAGTAATAAGAATAATAATGACGGTTATAGCGATAATAATAATAGTAATGAGGATAATAATAACAGTTATAGCGATAATAATAATAATAATAAAGATAATAATAATAGTCATAAGGATAAAGACAAGAGAAATAGGGATAATAATAATAGTAATAAGGATAATAATAACAGTTATAGCGATAATAATAATAATAATAAAGATAATAATAATAGTCATAAGGATAAAGACAAGAGTAATACGTATAGTAACAATAGAATAAGGATAATAATAACAGTTACAGCGATAATAATAATAGTAATAAGGATAATAATAACAGTTATAGCGATAATAATAATAGTAATAAGGATAATAATAATAGTTATATGGATAAAGACATGAGTAATACGGATAGTAACAATAGAATAAGGATAATAATAATAGTTATAAGGATGAAGACAAGAGTAATACGGATAGTAACAATAGAATAAAGATAATAAAACAGTTATAGCGATAATAATAATAGTAATAAGAATAATAATAACAGTTGTAAGGTTAAAGACACGAGCAATACGGATGGTAACAATAGAATAAGGATAATAATAACAGTTACAGCGATAATAATAATAGTAATAAGGATAATAATAACAGTTATAGCGATAATAATAATAGTCATAAGGATAAAGACAAGAGGAATAGGGATAATAATAATAGTAATAAGAATAATAATAACAGTTATAGCGATAATAATAATAGTAATGAGGATAATAATAACAGTTATAGCGATAATAATAATAATAATAAAGATAATAATAATAGTCATAAGGATAAAGACAAGAGAAATAGGGATAATAATAATAGTAATAAGGATAATAATAACAGTTATAGCGATAATAATAATAATAATAATAATAATAATAACAGTTATAGCGATAATAATAATAGTAATAAGGATAATAATAATAGTTATAAGGATAAAGACGAGAGTAATACGGATGGTAACAATAGAATAAGGACATTGATAATAGTTATAGCGGTAATCATAATAATAATAAGAATAATAATAATAGTTATAAGGATAAAGACAAGAGAAATAGGGATAATAATAATAGTAATAAGAATAATAATAACAGTTATAGCGATAATATTAATAGTAATAAGGATAATAATAACAGTTATAGCGATAATAATAATAGTAATAAGGATAATAATAACAGTTATAGCGATAATAATAATAATAATAAAGATAATAATAATAGTCATAACGATAAAGACAAGAGGAATAGGGATAATAATAATAGTAATAAGGATAATAATAATAGTTATAAGGATAAAAACAGGAGTAATACGGATGGTAACAATAGAATAAGGACATCAATAACAGTTCTAGCGATAATAATAAGAATAATAAGACTAATAATAATGGTTATAAGGATAAAGACAAGAGAAATAGGGATAATAATAATAGTAATAAGAATGATAATAACAGTTATAGCGATAATAATAATAGTAATAAGGATAATAATAATAGTTATAAGGATAAAGACAAGAGTAATACGTATAGTAACAATAGAATAAGTATAATAATAACAGTTACAGCGATAATAATAATAGTAATAAGAATAAAAATAACAGTTATAGCGATAATAATAATAGTAATAAGGATAATAATAATAGTTATAAGGATAAAGACGAGAGTAATACGGATGGTAACAATAGAATAAGGACATTGATAACAGTTATAGCGATAATAATAATAATAATAAGAATAATAATAATAGTTATAAGGATAAAGACAAGAGAAATAGGGATAATAATAATAGTAATAAGGATAATAATAACAGTTATAGCGATAATAATAATAGTAATAAGGATAATAATAATAGTTATAAGGATGAAGACAAGAGGAATATGGATAGTAACAATAGAATAAAGATAATAATAACAGTTATAGCGATAATAATAATAGTAATAAGAATAATAATAACAGTTATAGCGATAATAATAATAGTAATGAGGATAATAATAACAGTTATAGCGATAATAATAATAATAATAAAGATAATAATAATAGTCATAAGGATAAAGACAAGAGAAATAGGGATAATAATAATAGTAATAAGGATAATAATAACAGTTATAGCGATAATAATAATAATAATAAAGATAATAATAATAGTCATAACGATAAAGACAAGAGGAATAGGGATAATAATAATAGTTATAAGGATAAAAACAAGAGTAATACGGATGGTAACAATAGAATAAGGACATCAATAACAGTTCTAGCGATAATAATAAGAATAATAAGAATAATAATAATAGTTATAAGGATAAAGACAAGAGAAATAGGGATAATAATAATAGTAATAAGAATGATAATAACAGTTATAGCGATAATAATAATAGTAATAAGGATAATAATAATAGTTATATGGATAAAGACAAGAGTAATACGTATAGTAACAATAGAATAAGGATAATAATAACAGTTACAGCGATAATAATAATAGTAATAAGAATAAAAATAACAGTTATAGCGATAATAATAATAGTAATAAGGATAATAATAATAGTTATAAGGATAAAGACGAGAGTAATACGGATGGTAACAATAGAATAAGGACATTGATGACAGTTATAGCGATAATAATAATAATAAGAATAATAATAATAGTTATAAGGATAAAGACAAGAGAAATAGGGATAATAATAATAGTAATAAGGATAATAATAACAGTTATAGCGATAATAATAATAGTAATAAGGATAATAATAATAGTTATAAGGATGAAGACAAGAGGAATACGGATAGTAACAATAGAATAAAGATAATAATAACAGTTATAGCGATAATAATAATAGTAATAAGAATAATAATGACGGTTATAGCGATAATAATAATAGTAATGAGGATAATAATAACAGTTATAGCGATAATAATAATAATAATAAAGATAATAATAATAGTCATAAGGATAAAGACAAGAGAAATAGGGATAATAATAATAGTAATAAGGATAATAATAACAGTTATAGCGATAATAATAATAATAATAATAATAATAATAACAGTTATAGCGATAATAATAATAGTAATAAGGATAATAATAATAGTTATAAGGATAAAGACGAGAGTAATACGGATGGTAACAATAGAATAAGGACATCAATAACAGTTCTAGCGATAATAATAATAATAATAAGAATAATAATAATAGTTATAAGGATAAAGACAAGAGAAATGGGGATAATAATAATAGTAATAAGAATAATAATAACAGTTATAGCGATAATATTAATAGTAATAAGCATAATAATAATAGTCATAACGATAAAGACAAGAGGAATAGGGATAATAATAATAGTAAAAAGGATAATAATAATAGTTATAAGGATAAAGACAAGAGAAATAGGGATAATAATAATAGTAATAAGAATGATAATAACAGTTATAGCGATAATAATAATAGTAATAAGGATAATAATAATAGTTATATGGATAAAGACAAGAGTAATACGTATAGTAACAATAGAATAAGGATAATAATAACAGTTACAGCGATAATAATAATAGTAATAAGAATAAAAATAACAGTTATAGCGATAATAATAATAGTAATAAGGATAATAATAATAGTTATAAGGATGAAGACAAGAGGAATACGGATAGTAACAATAGAATAAAGATAATAATAACAGTTATAGCGATAATAATAATAGTAATAAGAATAATAATAACAGTTATAGCGATAATAATAATAGTAATAAGGATAATAATAATAGTTATATGGATAAAGACATGAGTAATACGGATAGTAACAATAGAATAAGGATAATAATAATAGTTATAAGGATAAAGACGAGAGTAATACGGATGGTAACAATAGAATAAGGACATCAATAACAGTTCTAGCGATAATAATAATAATAATAAGAATAATAATAATAGTTATAAGGATAAAGACAAGAGAAATGGGGATAATAATAATAGTAATAAGAATGATAATAACAGTTATAGCGATAATAATAATAGTAATAAGGATAATAATAATAGTTATAAGGATAAAGACAAGAGTAATACGTATAGTAACAATAGAATAAGGATAATAATAACAGTTACAGCGATAATAATAATAGTAATAAGGATAATAATAACAGTTATAGCGATAATAATAATAGTAATAAGAATAATAATAACAGTTGTAAGGTTAAAGACACGAGCAATACGGATGGTAACAATAGAATAAGGATAATAATAACAGTTACAGCGATAATAATAATAGTAATAAGGATAATAATAACAGTTATAGCGATAATAATAATAGTAATAAGGATAATAATAACAGTTATAGCGATAATAATAATAATAATAAAGATAATAATAATAGTCATAAGGATAAAGACAAGAGGAATAGGGATAATAATAATAGTAATAAGAATAATAATAACAGTTATAGCGATAATAATAGTAGTAATAAGGATAATTATAACAGTTATAGCGACAATAATAATAATAATAAGGATAATAATAACAGTCATAAGGATAAAGACAAGAGAAATAGGGATAATAATAATAGTAATAAGAATAATAATAACCGTTATAAGGATAATAATAATAATAATAATAATAATAATAACAGTTATAGCGATAATAATAATAGTAATAAGGATAATAATAATAGTTATAAGGATAAAGACGAGAGTAATACGGATGGTAACAATAGAATAAGGACATTGATAATAGTTATAGCGATAATCATAATAATAATAAGAATAATAATAATAGTTATAAGGATAAAGACAAGAGAAATAGGGATAATAATAATAGTAATAAGAATAATAATAACAGTTATAGCGATAATATTAATAGTAATAAGGATAATAATAACAGTTATAGCGATAATAATAATAGTAATAAGGATAATAATAACAGTTATAGCGATAATAATAATAATAATAAAGATAATAATAATAGTCATAACGATAAAGACAAGAGGAATTGGGATAATAATAATAGTAATAAGGATAATAATAATAGTTATAAGGATAAAAACAAGAGTAATACGGATGGTAACAATAGAATAAGGACATCAATAACAGTTCTAGCGATAATAATAAGAATAATAAGAATAATAATAATAGTTATAAGGATAAAGACAAGAGAAATAGGGATAATAATAATAGTAATAAGAATGATAATAACAGTTATAGCGATAATAATAATAGTAATAAGGATAATAATAATAGTTATAAGGATAAAGACAAGAGTAATACGTATAGTAACAATAGAATAAGTATAATAATAACAGTTACAGCGATAATAATAATAGTAATAAGAATAAAAATAACAGTTATAGCGATAATAATAATAGTAATAAGGATAATAATAATAGTTATAAGGATAAAGACGAGAGTAATACGGATGGTAACAATAGAATAAGGACATTGATAACAGTTATAGCGATAATAATAATAATAATAAGAATAATAATAATAGTTATAAGGATAAAGACAAGAGAAATAGGGATAATAATAATAGTAATAAGGATAATAATAACAGTTATAGCGATAATAATAATAGTAATAAGGATAATAATAATAGTTATAAGGATGAAGACAAGAGGAATACGGATAGTAACAATAGAATAAAGATAATAATAACAGTTATAGCGATAATAATAATAGTAATAAGAATAATAATAACAGTTATAGCGATAATAATAATAGTAATGAGGATAATAATAACAGTTATAGCGATAATAATAATAATAATAAAGATAATAATAATAGTCATAAGGATAAAGACAAGAGAAATAGGGATAATAATAATAGTAATAAGGATAATAATAACAGTTATAGCGATAATAATAATAATAATAAAGATAATAATAATAGTCATAAGGATAAAGACAAGAGAAATAGGGATAATAATAATAGTAATAAGGATAATAATAACAGTTATAGCGATAATAATAATAATAATAATAATAATAATAACAGTTATAGCGATAATAATAATAGTAATAAGGATAATAATAATAGTTATAAGGATAAAGACGAGAGTAATACGGATGGTAACAATAGAATAAGGACATCAATAACAGTTCTAGCGATAATAATAATAATAATAAGAATAATAATAATAGTTATAAGGATAAAGACAAGAGAAATAGGGATAATAATAATAGTAATAAGGATAATAATAACAGTTATAGCGATAATAATAATAGTAATAAGGATAATAATAATAGTTATAAGGATGAAGACAAGAGTAATACGGATAGTAACAATAGAATAACGATAATAAAAACAGTTATAGCGATAATAATAATAATAATAAAGATAATAATAATAGTCATAACGATAAAGACAAGAGGAATAGGGATAATAATAATAGTAATAAGGATAATAATAATAGTTATAAGGATAAAAACAAGAGTAATACGGATGGTAACAATAGAATAAGGACATCAATAACAGTTCTAGCGATAATAATAAGAATAATAAGAATAATAAGAATAATAATAATAGTTATAAGGATAAAGACAAGAGAAATAGGGATAATAATAATAGTAATAAGAATGATAATAACAGTTATAGCGATAATAATAATAGTAATAAGGATAATAATAATAGTTATATGGATAAAGACAAGAGTAATACGTATAGTAACAATAGAATAAGGATAATAATAACAGTTACAGCGATAATAATAATAGTAATAAGAATAAAAATAACAGTTATAGCGATAATAATAATAGTAATAAGGATAATAATAATAGTTATAAGGATAAAGACGAGAGTAATACGGATGGTAACAATAGAATAAGGACATTGATGACAGTTATAGCGATAATAATAATAATAATAAGAATAATAATAATAGTTATAAGGATAAAGACAAGAGAAATAGGGATAATAATAATAGTAATAAGGATAATAATAACAGTTATAGCGATAATAATAATAGTAATAAGGATAATAATAATAGTTATAAGGATGAAGACAAGAGGAATACGGATAGTAACAATAGAATAAAGATAATAATAACAGTTATAGCGATAATAATAATAGTAATAAGAATAATAATGACGGTTATAGCGATAATAATAATAGTAATAAGGATAATAATAACAGTTATAAGGATAAAGACAAGAGTAATACGGATAGTAACAATAGAATAAGGATAATAATAACATTTATAGCGATAATAATAATATTAATAAGAATAATAATAACAGTTATAGCGATAATAATAATAGTAATAAGGATAATAATAACAGTTATAGCGATAATAATAGTAGTAATAAGGATAATTATAACAGTTATAGCGACAATAATAATAATAATAAGGATAATAATAACAGTCATAAGGATAAAGACAAGAGAAATAGGGATAATAATAATAGTAATAAGAATAATAATAACCGTTATAAGGATAATAATAATAATAATAATAATAAGGATAATAATAATAGTTATAAGGATGAAGACGGGAGGAATACGGATAGTAACAATAGAATAAGGATAATAATAACAGTTATAGCGATAATAATAATAGTAATAAGGATAATAATAATAGTTATATGTATAAAGATATGAGTAATACGGATAGTAACAATAGAATAAGGATAATAATAATAGTAATAAGGATAATAATAATAGTTATAAGGATGAAGAAAAGAGTAATACGGATAGTAACAATAGAATTAGGATAATAAAAACAGTTATAGCGATAATAATAATAGTAATAAGGATAATAATAACAGTTATAGCGATAATAATAATAATAATAAAGATAATAATAATAGCATAAGGATAAAGACAAGAGGAATAGGGATAAAAATAATAGTAATAAGAATAATAATAACAGTTATGAGGATAATGACAAGAGTAATACGGATAGCAACAATAGAATAAGAATAATAATAACGGTTATAGCGATAATAATAATAGTAATAAGGATAATAATAATAGTTATAAGGATAAAGACAAGAGTAATACGGATGGTAACAATAGAATAAGGACATTAATAACAGTTCTAGCGATAATAATAATAATAATAAGAATAAGAATAATAGTTATAAGGATAAAGACAAGAGAAATAGGGATAATAATAATAGTAATAAGAATGATAATAACAGTTATAGCGATAATAATAATAGTTATAAGGATAAAGACAAGAGTAATACGTATAGTAACAATAGAATAAGGATAATAATAACAGTTACAGCGATAATAATAATAGTAATAAGAATAATAATAACAGTTATAGCGATAATAATAATAGTAATAAGGATAATAATAATAGTTATAAGGATAAAGACGAGAGTAATACGGATGGTAACAATAGAATAAGGACATTGATAACAGTTATAGCGATAATAATAATAATAATAAGAATAATAATAATAGTTATAAGGATAAAGACAAGAGAAATAGGGATAATAATAATAGTAATAAGGATAATAATAATAGTTATAAGGATGAAGACAAGAGGAATACGGATAGTAACAATAGAATAAAGATAATAATAACAGTTATAGCGATAATAATAATAGTAATAAGAATAATAATAACAGTTATAGCGATAATAAGAATAATAACAAAGATAATAATAATAGTCATAAGGATAAAGACAAGAGGAATAGGGATCATAATAATAGTAATAAGAATAATAATAACAGTTATAGCGATAATAATAATAGTAATGAGGATAATAATAACAGTTATAGCGATAATAATAATAATAATAAAGATAATAATAATAGTCATAAGGATAAAGACAAGAGAAATAGGGATAATAATAATAGTAATAAGAATAATAATAACAGTTATAGCGATAATATTAATAGTAATAAGGATAATAACAACAGTTATAGCGATAATAATAATAGTAATAAGGATAATAATAACAGTTATAGCGATAATAATAATAATAATAAAGATAATAATAATAGTCATAACGATAAAGACAAGAGGAATAGGGATAATAATAATAGTAATAAGGATAATAATAATAGTTATAAGGATAAAAACAAGAGTAATACGTATGGTAACAATAGAATAAGGACATCAATAACAGTTCTAGCGATAATAATAAGAATAATAAGAATAATAATAATAGTTATAAGGATAAAGACAAGAGAAATAGGGATAATTATAATAGTAATAAGAATGATAATAACAGTTATAGCGATAATAATAATAGTAATAAGGATAATAATAATAGTTATAAGGATAAAGACAAGAGTAATACGGATAGTAACAATAGAATAAGGATAATAATAACATTTATAGCGATAATAATAATATTAATAAGAATAATAATAACAGTTATAGCGATAATAATAATAGTAATAAGGATAATAATAACAGTTATA
The DNA here is from genome assembly GCA_945859555.1 of Megachile ligniseca. Classification (NCBI taxonomy): domain Eukaryota; kingdom Metazoa; phylum Arthropoda; class Insecta; order Hymenoptera; family Megachilidae; genus Megachile; species Megachile ligniseca. The sequence goes on along the minus strand of CAMAOC010000164.1, from coordinate 26,677 downwards.
GCGATAATAATAATAGTAATAAGGATAATTATAACAGTCATAAGGATAAAGACAAGAGAAATAGGGATAATAATAATAGTAATAAGAATAATAATAACAGTTATAAGGATAATGACGAGAGTAATACGGATGGTAACAATAGAATAAGGACATTAATAACAGTTATAGCGATAATAATAATAATAATAAGAATAATAATAACAGTCATAAGGATAAAGACAAGAGAAATAGGGATAATAATAATAGTAATAAGAATAATAATAACAGTTATAGCGATAATAATAATAGTAATAAGGATAATAATAACAGTTATAGCGATAATAATAATAATAATAAGGATAATAATAATAGTTATAAGGATGAAGACGGGAGGAATACGGATAGTAACAATAGAATAAGGATAATAATAACAGTTATAGCGATAATAATAATAGTAATAAGGATAATAATAATAGTTATATGTATAAAGATATGAGTAATACGGATAGTAACAATAGAATAAGGATAATAATAATAGTAATAAGGATAATAATAATAGTTATAAGGATGAAGAAAAGAGTAATACGGATAGTAACAATAGAATTAGGATAATAAAAACAGTTATAGCGATAATAATAATAGTAATAAGGATAATAATAACAGTTATAGCGATAATAATAATAATAATAAAGATAATAATAATAGTCATAAGGATAAAGACAAGAGGAATAGGGATAATAATAATAGTAATAAGAATAATAATAACAATTATAGCGATAATAATAATAGTAATGAGGATAATAATAACAGTTATAGCGATAATAATAATAATAATAAAGATAATAATAATAGTCATAAGGATAAAGACAAGAGAAATAGGGGATAATAATAATAGTAATAAGGATAATAATAACAGTTATAGCGATAATAATAATAATAATAATAATAATAATAATAATAATAGTTATAAGGATAAAGACAAGAGAAATAGGGATAAAAATAATAGTAATAAGAATAATAATAACAGTTATAGCGATAATAATAATAGTAATAAGGATAAAAATAACAGTTATAGCGATAATAATAATAGTAATAAGGATAATTATAACAGTTATAGTAATAATAATAAGTTTAATAATAATAGTTATATGGATAAAGACATGAGTAATACGGATAGTAACAATAGAATAAGGATAATAATAATAGTTATAAGGATGAAGACAAGAGTAATACGGATAGTAACAATAGAATAAGGATAATAAAAACAGTTATAGCGATAATAATAATAGTAATAAGAATAATAATAACAGTTGTAAGGTTAAAGACACGAGTAATACGGATGGTAACAATAGAATAAGGATAATAATAACAGTTACAGCGATAATAATAATAGTAATAAGGATAATAATAACAGTTATAGCGATAATAATAATAGTAATAAGGATAATAATAACAGTTATAGCGATAATAATAATAATAATAAAGATAATAATAATAGTCATAAGGATAAAGACAAGAGGAATAGGGATAATAATAATAGTAATAGGAATAATAATAACAGTTATAGCGATAATAATAATAGTAATAAGGATAAAAATAACAGTTATAGCGATAATAATAATAGTAATAAGGATAATAATAACAGTTATAGCGATAATAATAATAATAATAAAGATAATAGTAATAGTCATAACGATAAAGACAAGAGGAATAGGGATAATAATAATAGTAATAAGGATAATAATAATAGTTATAAGGATAATGACGAGAGTAATACGGATGGTAACAATAGAATAAGGACATCAATAACAGTTATAGCGATAATAATAATAATAATAAGAATAATAATAACAGTCATAAGGATAAAGACAAGAGAAATAGGGATAATAATAATAGTAATTAGAATAATAATAACAGTTATAGCGATAATAATAATAGTAATAAGGATAATAATAACAGTTCTAGCGATAATAATAATAATAATAAAGATAATAATAATAGTCATAAGGATAAAGACAAGAGGAATAGGGATAATAATAATAGTAATAAGAATAATAATAACAGTTATAGCGATAATAATAATAGTAATGAGGATAATAATAACAGTTATAGCGATAATAATAATAATAATAAAGATAATAATAATAGTCATAAGGATAAAGACAAGAGAAATAGGGATAGTAATAATAGTAATAAGGATAAAAATAACAGTTATAGCGATAATAATAATAGTAATAAGGATAATTACAACAGTTATAGCGATAATAATAATAGTAATAAGGATAATAATAGTTATAAGGATAAAGACAAGAGTAATACGGATGGAAACAATAGAATAAGGACATTAATAACAGTTCTAGCGATAATAATAATAATAATAAGAATAATAATAATAGTTATAAGGATAAAGACAAGAGAAATAGGGATAATAATAATAGTAAAAAGAATGATAATAACAGTTATAGCGATAATAATAATAGTTATAAGGATAAGGACAAGAGTAATACGAATAGTAACAATAGAATAAGGATAATAATAACAGTTACAGCGATAATAATAATAGTAATAAGAATAATAATAACAGTTATAGCGATAATAATAATAGTAATAAGGATAATAATAATAGTTATAAGGATAAAGACGAGAGTAATACGGATGGTAACAATAGAATAAGGACATTGATAACAGTTATAGCGATAATAATAATAATAATAAGAATAATAATAATAGTTATAAGGATAAAGACAAGAGAAATAGGGATAATAATAATAGTAATAAGGATAATAATAACAGTTATAGCGATAATAATAATAGTAATAAGGATAATAATAATAGTTATAAGGATGAAGACAAGAGGAATACGGATAGTAACAATAGAATAAAGATAATAATAACAGTTATAGCGATAATAATAATAGTAATAAGAATAATAATAACAGTTATAGCGATAATAATAATAGTAATAAGGATAAAAATAACAGTTATAGCGATAATAATAATAGTAATAAGGATAATTATAACAGTTATAGCGATAATAATAATAATAATAAGGATAATAATAATAGTTATAAGGATGAAGACGGGAGGAATACGGATAGTAACAATAGAATAAGGATAATAATAACAGTTATAGCGATAATAATAATAGTAATAAGGATAATAATAATAGTTATATGGATAAAGACATGAGTAATACGGATAGTAACAATAGAATAAGGATAATAATAATAGTTATAAGGATGAAGACAGGAGTAATACGGATAGTAACAATAGAATAAGGATAATAAAAACAGTTATAGCGATAATAATAATAGTAATAAGAATAATAATAACAGTTGTAAGGTTAAAGACACGAGTAATACGGATGGTAACAATAGAATAAGGATAATAATAACAGTTACAGCGATAATAATAATAGTAATAAGGATAATAATAATAGTCATAAGGATAAAGACAAGAGGAATAGGGATAATAATAATAGTAATGAGAATAATAATAACAGTTATAAGGATAATGACGAGAGTAATACGGATGGTAACAATAGAATAAGGACATTAATAACAGTTATAGCGATAATAATAATAATAATAAGAATAATAATAACAGTCATAAGGATAAAGACAAGAGAAATAGGGATAATAATAATAGTAATAAGAATAATAATAACAGTTATAGCGATAATAATAATAGTAATAAGGATAATAATAACAGTTATAGCGATAATAATAATAATAATAAGGATAATAATAATAGTTATAAGGATGAAGACGGGAGGAATACGGATAGTAACAATAGAATAAGGATAATAATAACAGTTATATCGATAATAATAATAGTAATAAGGATAATAATAATAGTTATATGTATATAGATATGAGCAATACGGATAGTAACAATAGAATAAGGATAATAATAATAGTTATAAGGATGAAGAAAAGAGTAATACGGATAGTAACAATAGAATTAGGATAATAAAAACAGTTATAGCGATAATAATAATAGTAATAAGGATAATAATAACAGTTATAGCGATAATAATAATAATAATAAAGATAATAATAATAGTCATAAGGATAAAGACAAGAGGAATAGGGATAATAATAATAGTAATAAGAATAATAATAACAGTTATAGCGATAATAATAATAGTAATGAGGATAATAATAACAGTTATAGCGATAATAATAATAATAATAAAGATAATAAGGATAATAAGGATAATAATAATAGTTATAAGGATGAAGACAAGAGTAATACGGATAGTAACAATAGAATAAGGATAATAAAAACAGTTATAGCGATAATAATAATAGTAATAAGAATAATAATAACAGTTGTAAGGTTAAAGACACGAGTAATACGGATGGTAACAATAGAATAAGGATAATAATAACAGTTACAGCGATAATAATGATAGTAATGAGGATAATAATAACAGTTATAGCGATAATAATAATAATAATAAAGATAATAATAATAGTCATAAGGATAAAGACAAGAGAAATAGGGATAATAATGATAGTAATAAGGATAATAATAACAGTTATAGCGATAATAATAATAATAATAAAGATAATAATAATAGTCATAACGATAAAGACAAGAGGAATAGGGATAATAATAATAGTAATAAGGATAATAATAATAGTTATAAGGATAAAGACAAGAGTAATACGGATGGTAACAATAGAATAAGGACATTAATAACAGTTCTAGCGATAATAATAATAATAATAATAAGAATAATAATAATAGATATAAGGATAAAGACAAGAGAAATAGGGATAATAATAATAGTAATAAGGATAATAATAACAGTTATAGCGATAATAATAATAATAATAATAATAATAATAATAGTTATAAGGATAAAGACAAGAGAAATAGGGATAAAAATAATAGTAATAAGAATAATAATAACAGTTATAGCGATAATAATAATAGTAATAAGGATAAAAATAACAGTTATAGCGATAATAATAATAATAATAAAGATAATAATAATAGTCATAAGGATAAAGACAAGAGAAATAGGGATAATAATAATAGTAATAAGATTAATAATAACAGTTATAGCGATAATAATAATAATAATAATAATAATAATAATAGTTATAAGGATAAAGACAAGAGAAATAGGGATAAAAATAATAGTAATAAGAATAATAATAACAGTTATAGCGATAATAATAATAATAATAAGGATAAAAATAACAGTTATAGCGATAATAATAATAGTAATAAGGATAATTATAACAGTTATAGCGATAATAATAATAATAATAATAATAATAATAATAGTTATAAGGATAAAGACAAGAGAAATAGGGATAAAAATAATAGTAATAAGAATAATAATAACAGTTATAGCGATAATAATAATAGTAATAAGGATAAAAATAACAGTTATAGCGATAATAATAATAATAATAAAGATAATAATAATAGTCATAAGGATAAAGACAAGAGAAATAGGGATAATAATAATAGTAATAAGATTAATAATAACAGTTATAGCGATAATAATAATAATAATAATAATAATAATAATAGTTATAAGGATAAAGACAAGAGAAATAGGGATAAAAATAATAGTAATAAGAATAATAATAACAGTTATAGCGATAATAATAATAATAATAAGGATAAAAATAACAGTTATAGCGATAATAATAATAGTAATAAGGATAATTATAACAGTTATAGCGATAATAATAAAAATAATAAGGATAATAATAATAGTTATAAGGATGAAGACGGGAGGAATACGGATAGTAACAATAGAATAAGGATAATAATAACAGTAATAGCGATAATAATAATAGTAATAAGGATAATAATAATAGTTATAAGGATAAAGACAAGTGTAATACGGATGAAAACAATAGAATAAGGACATTAATAACAGGTCTAGCGATAATAATAATAATAATAAGAAGAATAATAATAATAGTTATAAGGATAAAGACAAGAGAAATAGGGATAATAATAATAGTAATAAGAATGATAATAACAGTTATAGCGATAATAATAATAGTTATAAGGATAAGGACAAGTGTAATACGTATAGTAACAATAGAATAAGGATAATAATAACAGTTACAGCGATAATAATAATAGTAATAAGAATAATAATAACAGTTATAGCGATAATAATAATAGTAATAAGGATAATAATAATAGTTATAAGGATAAAGACGAGAGTAATACGGATGGTAACAATAGAATAAGGACATTGATAACAGTTATAGCGATAATAATAATAATAATAAGAATAATAATAATAGTTATAAGGATAAAGACAAGAGAAATAGGGATAATAATAATAGTAATAAGGATAATAATAATAGTTATAAGGATGAAGACAAGAGGAATACGGATAGTAACAATAGAATAAAGATAATAATAACAGTTATAGCGATAATAATAATAGTAATAAGAATAATAATAACAGTTATAGCGATAATAATAATAGTAGTAAGGATAAAAATAACAGTTATAGCGATAATAATAATAGTAATAAGGATAATTATAACAGTTATAGCGATAATAATAATAGTAATAAGGATAATAATAATAGTTATATGGATAAAGACATGAGTAATACGGATAGTAACAATAGAATAAGGATAATAATAATAGTTATAAGGATGAAGACAAGAGTAATACGGATAGTAACAATAGAATAAGGATAATAAAAACAGTTATAGCGATAATAATAATAGTAATAAGAATAATAATAACAGTTGTAAGGTTAAAGACACGAGTAATACGGATGGTAACAATAGAATAAGGATAATAATAACAGTTACAGCGGTAATAATAATAGTAATGAGGATAATAATAACAGTTATAGCGATAATAATAATAATAATAAAGATAATAATAATAGTCATAAGGATAAAGACAAGAGAAATAGTGATAATAATAATAGTAATAAGGATAATAATAACAGTTATAGCGATAATAATAATAATAATAATAATAATAATAATAGTTATAAGGATAAAGACAAGAGAAATAGGGATAAAAATAATAGTAATAAGAATAATAATAACAGTTATAGCGATAATAATAATAGTAATAAGGATAAAAATAACAGTTATAGCGATAATAATAATAATAATAAAGATAATAATAATAGTCATAACGATAAAGACAAGAGGAATAGGGATAATAATAATAGTAATAAGGATAAAGACAAGAGTAATACGGATGGTAACAATAGAATAAGGACATTAATAACAGTTCTAGCGATAATAATAATAATAATAATAAGAATAATAATAATAGTTATAAGGATAAAGACAAGAGAAATAAGGATAATAATAATAGTAATAAGAATGATAATAACAGTTATAGCGATAATAATAATAGTTATAAGGATAAGGACAAGTGTAATACGTATAGTAACAATAGAATAAGGATAATAATAACAGTTACAGCGATAATAATAATAGTAATAAGAATAATAATAACAGTTATAGCGATAATAATAATAGTAATAAGGATAATAATAATAGTTATAAGGATAAAGACGAGAGTAATACGGATGGTAACAATAGAATAAGGACATTGATAACAGTTATAGCGATAATAATAATAATAATAAGAATAATAATAATAGTTATAAGGATAAAGACAAGAGAAATAGGGATAATAATAATAGTAATAAGGATAATAATAACAGTTATAGCGATAATAATAATAGTAATAAGGATAATAATAATAGTTATAAGGATGAAGACAAGAGGAATACGGATAGTAACAATGGAATAAAGATAATAATAACAGTTATAGCGATAATAATAATAGTAATAAGAATAATAATAACAGTTATAGCGATAATAATAATAGTAATAAGGATAATAATAATAGTTATAAGGATAAAGACGAGAGTAATACGGATGGTAACAATAGAATAAGGACATTGATAACAGTTATAGCGATAATAATAATAATAATAAGAATAATAATAATAGTTATAAGGATAAAGACAAGAGAAATAGGGATAATAATAATAGTAATAAGAATAATAATTACAGTTATAGCGATAATAATAATAGTAATAAGGATAATAATAACAGTTATAAGGATAAAGACAAGAGTAATACGTATAGTAACAATAGAATAAGGATAATAATAACAGTTATAGCGATAATAATAATAGTAATAAGAATAATAATAACAGTTGTAAGGTTAAAGACACGAGTAATACGGATAGTAACAATAGAATAAGGATAATAATAACAGTTATAGCGATAATAATAATAATAATAATAATAATAGTTGTAAGGATAAAGACAAGAGAAATAGGGATAATAATAATAGTAATAAGAATAATAATAACAGTTATAGCGATAATAATAATAGTAATAAGGATAATCATAACAGTTACAGCGATAATAATAATAGTAATAAGGATAATAATAATAGTTATACGGATAAAGACAAGAGTAATAAGGATGGTAACAATAGAATAAGGACATTAATAACAGTTACAGCGATAATAATAATAATAATAAGAATAAGAATAAAAGTTATAAGGATAAAGACAAGAGGAATAGGGATAATAATAATAGTAATAAGAATAATAATAACAGTTATAGCGATAATAATAATAGTAATAAGGATAATAATAACAGTTATAGGGATAAAGACAAGAGTTATACGTATAGTAACAATAGAATAAGGATAATAATAACAGTTATAGCGATAATAATAATAGTAATAAGAATAATAATAACAGTTGTAAGGTTAAAGACACGAGTAATACGGATAGTAACAATAGAATAAAGATAATAATAACAGCTATAGCGATAATAATAATAGTAATAAGGATAATTATAACAGTTATAGCGATAATAATAATAATAATAAGGATAATAATAATAGTTATAAGGATGGAGACAAGAGGAGTACGGATAGTAACAGTAGAATAAGGATAATAATAACAGTTATAGCGATAATAATAATAGTAATAAGAATAATAATAACAGTTATAGCGACAATAATAATAATAATAAGGATAATAATAACAGTCATAAGGATAAAGACAAGAGAAATAGGGATAATAATAATAGTAATAAGAATAATAATAACAGTTATAAGGATAATGACGAGAGTAATACGGATGGTAACAATAGAATAAGGACATTAATAACAGTTATAGCGATAATAATAATAATAATAAGAATAATAATAACAGTCATAAGGATAAAGACAAGAGAAATAGGGATAATAATAATAGTAATAAGAATAATAATAACAGTTATAGCGATAATAATAATAGTAATAAGGATAATAATAACAGTTATAGCGATAATAATAATAATAATAAGGATAATAATAATAGTTATAAGGATGAAGACGGGAGGAATACGGATAGTAAAAATAGAATAAGGATAATAATAACAGTTATAGCGATAATAATAATAGTAATAAGAATAATAATAATAGTTATATGGATAAAGATATGAGTAATACGGATAGTAACAATAGAATAAGGATAATAATAATAGTTATAAGGATGAAGACAAGAGTAATACGGATAGTAACAATAGAATAAAGATAATAATAACAGCTATAGCGATAATAATAATAGTAATAAGGATAATTATAACAGTTATAGCGATAATAATAATAATAATAAGGATAATAATAATAGTTATAAGGATGGAGACAAGAGGAGTACGGATAGTAACAGTAGAATAAGGATAATAATAACAGTTATAGCGATAATAATAATAGTAATAAGAATAATAATAACAGTTATAGCGACAATAATAATAATAATAAGGATAATAATAACAGTCATAAGGATAAAGACAAGAGAAATAGGGATAATAATAATAGTAATAAGAATAATAATAACAGTTATAAGGATAATGACGAGAGTAATACGGATGGTAACAATAGAATAAGGACATTAATAACAGTTATAGCGATAATAATAATAATAATAAGAATAATAATAACAGTCATAAGGATAAAGACAAGAGAAATAGGGATAATAATAATAGTAATAAGAATAATAATAACAGTTATAGCGATAATAATAATAGTAATAAGGATAATAATAACAGTTATAGCGATAATAATAATAATAATAAGGATAATAATAATAGTTATAAGGATGAAGACGGGAGGAATACGGATAGTAAAAATAGAATAAGGATAATAATAACAGTTATAGCGATAATAATAATAGTAATAAGAATAATAATAATAGTTATATGGATAAAGATATGAGTAATACGGATAGTAACAATAGAATAAGGATAATAATAATAGTTATAAGGATGAAGACAAGAGTAATACGGATAGTAACAATAGAATTAGGATAATAAAAAAAGTTATAGCGATAATAATAATAGTAATAAGGTTTAATGATAACAGTTATAGCGATAATAATAATAATAATAAAGATAATAATAATAGTCATAAGGATAAAGACAAGAGGAATAGGGATAATAATAATAGTAATAAGAATAATAATAACAGTTATAGCGATAATAATAATAGTAATAAGGATAATAATAACGGTTATAGCGATAATAATAATAGTAATAAGGATAATAATAATAGTTATAAGGATATAAACAAGAGTAATACGGATGGTAACAATAGAATAAGGACATCAATAACAGTTCTAGCGATAATAATAATAATAATAAGAATAATAATAATAGTTATAAGGATAAAGACAAGAGAAATAGGGATAATAATAATAGTAATAAGAATGATAATAACAGTTATAGCGATAATAATAATAGTAATAAGGATAATAATAATAGTTATAAGGATGGAGACAAGAGGAGTACGGATAGTAACAATAGAATAAGGATAATAATAACAGTTATAGCGATAATAATAATAGTAATAAGAATAATAATAACAGTTATAGCGATAATAATAATAGTAATAAGGATAATAATAACGGTTATAGCGATAATAATAATAGTAATAAGGATAATAAAAATCGTTATACGGATAAAGACAAGAGTAATAAGGATGGTAACAATAGAATAAGGACATTAATAACAGTTACAGCGATAATAATAATAATAATAAGAATAAGAATAAAAGTTATAAGGATAAAGACAAGAGGAATAGGGATAATAATAATAGTAATAAGAATAATAATAACAGTTATAGCGATAATAATAATAGTAATAAGAATAATAATAACAGTTATAGCGATAATAATAATAGTAATAAGAATAATAATTACAGTTATAGCGATAATAATAATAGTAATAAGGATAATAATAACAGTTATAGCGATAATAATAATAGTAGTAAGAATAATAATAACAGTTGTAAGGTTAAAGACACGAGTAATACGGATAGTAACAATAGAATAAGGATAATAATAACATTTATAGCGATAATAATAATAGTAATAAGAATAATAATAACAGTTATAGCGATAATAATAATAGTAATAAGGATAATAATAATAGTTATAAGGATGAAGACAAGAGTAATACGGATAGTAACAATAGAATAAGGATAATAAAAACAGTTATTGCGATAATAATAATAGTAATAAGGATAATAATAACAGTTATAGCGATAATAATAATAATAATAAAGATAATAATAATAGTCATAAGGATAAAGACAAGAGGAATAGGGATAATAATAATAGTAATAAGAATAATAATAATAGTTATACGGATAAAGACAAGAGTAATAAGGATGGTAACAATAGAATAAGGACATTGATAACAGTTATAGCGATAATAATAATAATAATAAGAATAATAATAATAGTTATAAGGATAAAGACAAGAGAAATAGGGATAATAATAATAGTAATAAGAATAATAATTACAGTTATAGCGATAATAATAATAGTAATAAGGATAATAATAACAGTTATAAGGATAAAGACAAGAGTAATACGTATAGTAACAATAGAATAAGGATAATAATAACAGTTATAGCGATAATAATAATAGTAATAAGAATAATAATAACAGTTGTAAGGTTAAAGACACGAGTAATACGGATAGTAACAATAGAATAAGGATAATAATAACAGTTATAGCGATAATAATAATAATAATAATAATAATAGTTGTAAGGATAAAGACAAGAGAAATAGGGATAATAATAATAGTAATAAGGATAATAATAACAGTTATAGCGATAATAATAATAGTAATAAGGATAATTATAACAGGTTTAGCGATAATAATAATAATAAGGATAATAATAATAGTTATAAGGATGAAGACAAGAGGAATACGGATAGTAACAATAGAATAAGGATAATAATAACAGTTACAGCGATAATAATAATAGTAATATGAATAATAATAACAGTTATAGCGATATTAATAATAATAATAATAATAATAATAATAGTCATAAGGATAAAGACAAGAGGAATAGGGATAATAATAATAGTAATAAGAAAATAATAACAGTTACAAGGATAATGACAAGAGTAATACGGATAGCAACAATAGAATAAGGATAATAATAACGGTTATAGCGATAATAATAATAGTAATAAGGAAAATAATAATAGTCATGAGGATAAAGACAAGAGAAATAGGGATAAAAATAATAGTAATAAGAATAATAATAACAGTTATAGCGATAATAATAATAGTAATAAGGATAAAAATAACAGTTATAGCGATAATAATAATAGTAATAAGGATAATTATAACAGTTATAGCGATAATAATAATAATAATAAGGATAATAATAATAGTTATAAGGATGAAGACGGGAGGAATACGGATAGTAACAATAGAATAAGGATAATAATAACAGTTATAGCGATAATAATAATAGTAATAAGGATAATAATAATAGTTATAAGGATAAAGACAAGAGAAATAGGGATAATAATAATAGTAATAAGAATGATAATAACAGTTATAGCGATAATAATAATAGTTATAAGGATAAGGACAAGAGTAATACGTATAGTAACAATAGAATAAGGATAATAATAACAGTTACAGCGATAATAATAATAGTAATAAGAATAATAATAACAGTTACAGCGATAATATTAATAGTAATAAGAGAAATAATAACAGTTATAGCGATAATAATAATAGTAATAAGGATAATACTAACAGTTATACGGATCATAATAATAATAATAAGGATAATAAGAATAAGAATAATAGTTATAAGGATAAAGACAAGAGAAATAGGGATAATAATAATAGTAATAAGGATAATAATAACAGTTATAGCGATAATAATAATAATAATAATAATAATAATAATAATAGTTATAAGGATAAAGACAAGAGAAATAGGGATAATAATAATAGTAATAAGAATGATAATAACAGTTATAGCGATAATAATAATAGTAATAAGGATAATAATAATAGTTATAAGGATAAAGACAAGAGTAATACGCATAGTAACAATAGAATAAGGATAATAATAACAGTTACAGCGATAATAATAATAGTAATAAGAATAATAATAACAGTTATAGCGATAATAATAATAGTAATAAGGATAATAATAATAGTTATAAGGATAAAGACGAGAGTAATACGGATGGTAACAATAGAATAAGGACATTGATAACAGTTATAGCGATAATAATAATAATAATAAGAATAATAATAATAGTTATAAGGATAAAGACAAGAGAAATAGGGATAATAATAATAGTAATAAGAATAATAATTACAGTTATAGCGATAATAATAATAGTAATAAGGATAATAATAACAGTTATAAGGATAAAGACAAGAGTAATACGTATAGTAACAATAGAATAAGGATAATAATAACAGTTATAGCGATAATAATAATAGTAATAAGAATAATAATAACAGTTGTAAGGTTAAAGACACGAGTAATACGGATAGTAACAATAGAATAAGGATAATAATAACAGTTATAGCGATAATAATAATAATAATAATAATAATAGTTGTAAGGATAAAGACAAGAGAAATAGGGATAATAATAATAGTAATAAGGATAATAATAACAGTTATAGCGATAATAATAATAGTAATAAGGATAATTATAACAGGTTTAACGATAATAATAATAATAAGGATAATAATAATAGTTATAAGGATGAAGACAAGAGGAATACGGATAGTAACAATAGAATAAGGATAATAATAACAGTTACAGCGATAATAATAATAGTAATATGAATAATAATAACAGTTATAGCGATAATAATAATAATAATAATAATAATAATAATAGTCATAAGGATAAAGACAAGAGGAATAGGGATAATAATAATAGTAATAAGAAAATAATAACAGTTACAAGGATAATGACAAGAGTAATACGGATAGCAACAATAGAATAAGGATAATAATAACGGTTATAGCGATAATAATAATAGTAATAAGGAAAATAATAATAGTTATGAGGATAAAGACAAGAGAAATAGGGATAAAAATAATAGTAATAAGAATAATAATAACAGTTATAGCGATAATAATAATAGTAATAAGGATAAAAATAACAGTTATAGCGATAATAATAATAGTAATAAGGATAATTATAACAGTTATAGCGATAATAATAATAATAATAAGGATAATAATAATAGTTATAAGGATGAAGACGGGAGGAATACGGATAGTAACAATAGAATAAGGATAATAATAACAGTTATAGCGATAATAATAATAGTAATAAGGATAATAATAATAGTTATAAGGATAAAGACAAGAGAAATAGGGATAATAATAATAGTAATAAGAATGATAATAACAGTTATAGCGATAATAATAATAGTTATAAGGATAAGGACAAGAGTAATACGTATAGTAACAATAGAATAAGGATAATAATAACAGTTACAGCGATAATAATAATAGTAATAAGAATAATAATAACAGTTACAGCGATAATATTAATAGTAATAAGAGAAATAATAACAGTTATAGCGATAATAATAATAGTAATAAGGATAATTATAACAGTTATACGGATCATGATAATAATAATAAGGATAATAAGAATAAGAATAATAGTTATAAGGATAAAGACAAGAGAAATAGGGATAATAATAATAGTAATAAGGATAATAATAACAGTTATAGCGATAATAATAATAATAATAATAATAATAATAATAATAATAATAATAGTTATAAGGATAAAGACAAGAGAAATAGGGATAATAATAATAGTAATAAGAATGATAATAACAGTTATAGCGATAATAATAATAGTAATAAGGATAATAATAATAGTTATAAGGATAAAGACAAGAGTAATACGTATAGTAACAATAGAATAAGGATAATAATAACAGTTACAGCGATAATAATAATAGTAATAAGAATAATAATAACAGTTATAGCGATAATAATAATAGTAATAAGGATAATAATAATAGTTATAAGGATAAAGACGAGAGTAATACGGATGGTAACAATAGAATAAGGACATTGATAACAGTTATAGCGATAATAATAATAATAATAAGAATAATAATAATAGTTATAAGGATAAAGACAAGAGAAATAGGGATAATAATAATAGTAATAAGAATAATAATTACAGTTATAGCGATAATAATAATAGTAATAAGGATAATAATAACAGTTATAAGGATAAAGACAAGAGTAATACGTATAGTAACAATAGAATAAGGATAATAATAACAGTTATAGCGATAATAATAATAGTAATAAGAATAATAATAACAGTTGTAAGGATAAAGACAAGAGAAATAGGGATAATAATAATAGTAATAAGAATAATAATAACAGTTATAGCGATAATAATAATAGTAATAAGGATAATCATAACAGTTACAGCGATAATAATAATAGTAATAAGGATAATAATAATAGTTATACGGATAAAGACAAGAGTAATAAGGATGGTAACAATAGAATAAGGACATTAATAACAGTTACAGCGATAATAATAATAATAATAAGAATAAGAATAAAAGTTATAAGGATAAAGACAAGAGGAATATCGATAATAATAATAGTAATAAGAATAATAATAACAGTTATAGCGATAATAATAATAGTAATAAGAATAATAATAACAGTTATAGCGATAATAATAATAGTAATAAGAATAATAATTACAGTTATAGCGATAATAATAATAGTAATAAGAATAATAATAACAGTTATAGGGATAAAGACAAGAGTTATACGTATAGTAACAATAGAATAAGGATAATAATAACAGTTATAGCGATAATAATAATAGTAATAAGAATAATAATAACAGTTGTAAGGTTAAAGACACGAGTAATACGGATAGTAACAATAGAATAAAGATAATAATAACAGCTATAGCGATAATAATAATAGTAATAAGGATAATTATAACAGTTATAGCGATAATAATAATAATAATAAGGATAATAATAATAGTTATAAGGATGGAGACAAGAGGAGTACGGATAGTAACAGTAGAATAAGGATAATAATAACAGTTATAGCGATAATAATAATAGTAATAAGAATAATAATAACAGTTATAGCGACAATAATAATAATAATAAGGATAATAATAACAGTCATAAGGATAAAGACAAGAGAAATAGGGATAATAATAATAGTAATAAGAATAATAATAACAGTTATAAGGATAATGACGAGAGTAATACGGATGGTAACAATAGAATAAGGACATTAATAACAGTTATAGCGATAATAATAATAATAATAAGAATAATAATAACAGTCATAAGGATAAAGACAAGAGAAATAGGGATAATAATAATAGTAATAAGAATAATAATAACAGTTATAGCGATAATAATAATAGTAATAAGGATAATAATAACAGTTATAGCGATAATAATAATAATAATAAAGATAATAATAATAGTCATAAGGATAAAGACAAGAGGAATAGGGATAATAATAATAGTAATAAGAATAATAATAACAGTTATAGCGATAATAATAATAGTAATAAGAATAATAATTACAGTTATAGCGATAATAATAATAGTAATAAGGATAATAATAACAGTTATAGCGATAATAATAATAGTAGTAAGAATAATAATAACAGTTGTAAGGTTAAAGACACGAGTAATACGGATAGTAACAATAGAATAAGGATAATAATAACATTTATAGCGATAATAATAATAGTAATAAGAATAATAATAACAGTTATAGCGATAATAATAATAGTAATAAGGATAATAATAATAGTTATAAGGATGAAGACAAGAGTAATACGGATAGTAACAATAGAATAAGGATAATAAAAACAGTTATTGCGATAATAATAATAGTAATAAGGATAATAATAACAGTTATAGCGATAATAATAATAATAATAAAGATAATAATAATAGTCATAAGGATAAAGACAAGAGGAATAGGGATAATAATAATAGTAATAAGAATAATAATAATAGTTATACGGATAAAGACAAGAGTAATAAGGATGGTAACAATAGAATATGGACATTAATAACAGTTACAGCGATAATAATAATAATAATAAGAATAAGAATAATAGTTATAAGGATAAAGACAAGAGAAATAGGGACAATAATAATAGTAATAAGGATAATAATAACAGTTACAGCGATAATAATAATAATAATAATAATAATAATAATAATAGTTATAAGGATAAAGACAAGAGAAATAGGGATAATAATAATAGTGATAAGGATAGTAATAACAGTTATAGCAATAATAATAATAGTAATAAGGATAATAATAACAGTTATAGCGATAATAATAATAGTAATAAGGATAATTATAACAGGTTTAGCGATAATAATAATAATAAGGATAATAATAATAGTTATAAGGATGAAGACAAGAGGAATACGGATAGTAACAATAGAATAAGGATAATAATAACAGTTACAGCGATAATAATAATAGTAATATGAATAATAATAACAGTTATAGCGATAATAATAATAATAATAATAATAATAATAATAGTCATAAGGATAAAGACAAGAGGAATAGGGATAATAATAATAGTAATAAGAAAATAATAACAGTTACAAGGATAATGACAAGAGTAATACGGATAGCAACAATAGAATAAGGATAATAATAACGGTTATAGCGATAATAATAATAGTAATAAGGAAAATAATAATAGTTATGAGGATAAAGACAAGAGTAATACGTATAGTAACAATAGAATAAGGATAATAATAACAGTTACAGCGATAATAATAATAGTAATAAGAATAATAATAACAGTTATAGCGATAATAATAATAGTAATAAGAATAATAATAACAGTTGTAAGGTTAAAGACAAGAGTAATACGTATAGTAACAGTAGAATAAGGATAATAATAACAGTTATAGCGATAATAATAATAGTAATAAGAATAATAATAACAGTTGTAAGGTTAAAGACACGAGTAATACGGATAGTAACAATAGAATAAGGATAATAATAACAGTTATAGCGATAATAATAATAGTAATAAGGATAATTATAACAGTTATAGCGATAATAATAATAATAATAAGGATAATAATAATAGTTATAAGGATGGAGACAAGAGGAATACGGATAGTAACAAGAGAATAAGGATAATAATAACAGTTATAGCGATAATAATAATAGTAATAAGAATAATAATAACAGTTGTAAGGTTAAAGACACGAGTAATACGGATAGTAACAATAGAATAAGGATAATAATAACAGTTATAGCGATAATAATAATAGTAATAAGGATAATAATAATAGTTATAAGGATGAAGACAAGAGGAATACGGATAGTAACAATAGAATAAGGATAATAATAACAGTTATAGCGATAATAATAATAGTAATAAGGATACTAATAACAGTTATAGCGATAATAATAATAATAATAAAGATAATAATAATAGTCATAAGGATAAAGACAAGAGGAATAGGGATAATAATAATAGTAATAAGAATAATAATAACAGTTATAGCGATAATAATAATAGTAATAAGGATAATAATAACGGTTATAGCGATAATAATAATAGTAATAAGGATAATAATAATAGTTATACGGATAAAGACAAGAGTAATAAGGATGGTAACAATAGAATAAGGACATTAATAACAGTTCTGGCGATAATAATAATAGTAATAAGGATAATAATAACGGTTATAGCGATAATAATAATAGTAATAAGGATAATAATAATAGTTATACGGATAAAGACAAGAGTAATAAGGATGGTAACAATAGAATAAGGACATTAGTAACAGTTCTGGCGATAATAATAATAGTAATAAGGATAATAATAATAGTTATAAGGATAAAGACAAGAGAAATAGGGATAATAATAATAGTAATAAGAATGATAATAACAGTTATAGCGATAATAATAATAGTAATAAGGATAATAATAATAGTTATAAGGATAAAGACAAGAGTAATACGTATAGTAACAATAGAATAAGGATAATAATAACAGTCACAGCGATAATAATAATAGTAATAAGAATAATAATAACAGTTATAGCGATAATAATAATAGTAATGAGGATAATAAAAAAAGTTATAAGGATAAAGACGAGAGTAATACGGATGGTAACAATAGAATAAGGACATTAATAACAGTTATAGCGATAATAATAATAATAATAAGAATAATAATAATAGTTATAAGGATAAAGACAAGAGCAATAGGTATAGTAACAATAGAATAAGGATAATAATAACAGTTATAGCTATAATAATAATAGTAATAAGAATAATAATAACAGTTGTAAGGTTAAAGACACGAGTAATACGGATAGTAACAATAGAATAAGGATAATAATAACAGTTATAGCGATAATAATAATAGAAATAAGAATAATAATAACAGTTATAGCGATAATAATAATAGTAATAAGGATAATAATAACCGTTATAGCGATAATAATAATAGTAATAAGGATAATAAGAATAGTTATACGGATAAAGACAAGAGTAATAAGGATGGTAACAATAGAATAAGGACATTAATAACAGTTACAGCGATAATAATAATAATAATAAGAATAAGAATAAAAGTTATAAGGATAAAGACAAGATAATAGGGATAATAATAATAGTAATAAGAATAATAATAACAGTTATAGCGATAATAATAATAGTAATAAGAATAATAATAACAGTTATAGCGATAATAATAATAGTAATAAGAATAATAATAACAGTTATATCGATAATAATAATAATAATAAGGATAATAATAATAGTTATAAGGATCTAGACAAGAGGAATACGGATAGTAACAATAGAATAAGGATAATAATAACAGTTATAGCGATAATAATAATAGTAATTAGGATAATAATAATAGTTATAAGGATGAAGACAAGAGGAATACGGATAGTAACAATAGAATAAGGATAATAATAACAGTTATAGCGATAATAATAATATTAATAAGGATAATAATAACAGTTATAGCGCTAATAATAATAATAATAATAAAGATAATAATAATAGTCATAAGGATAAACACAAGAGGAATAGGGATAATAATAATAGTAATAAGAATAATAATAACAGTTATAGCGATAATAATAATAGTAATAAGGATAATAATAACGGTTATAGCGATAATAATAATAGTAATAAGGATAATAATAATAGTTATACGGATAAAGACAAGAGTAATAAGGATGGTAACAATAGAATAAGGACATTAATAACAGTTCTGGCGATAATAATAATAGTAATAAGGATAATAATAATAGTTATAAGGATAAAGACAAGAGTAATACGTATAGTAACAATAGAATAAGGATAATAATAACAGTTACAGCGATAATAATAATAGTAATAAGAATAATAATAACAGTTATAGCGATAATAATAATAGTAATAAGGATAATAATAATAGTTATAAGGATGAAGACAAGAGGAATACGGATAGTAACAATAGAATAAGGATAATAATAACAGTTATAGCGATAATAATAATAGTAATAAGGATACTAATAACAGTTATAGCGATAATAATAATAATAATAAAGATAATAATAATAGTCATAAGGATAAAGACAAGAGGAATAGGGATAATAATAATAGTAATAAGAATAATAATAACAGTTATAGCGATAATAATAATAGTAATAAGGATAATAATAACGGTTATAGCGATAATAATAATAGTAATAAGGATAATAATAATAGTTATACGGATAAAGACAAGAGTAATAAGGATGGTAACAATAGAATAAGGACATTAATAACAGTTCTGGCGATAATAATAATAGTAATAAGGATAATAATAACGGTTATAGCGATAATAATAATAGTAATAAGGATAATAATAATAGTTATACGGATAAAGACAAGAGTAATAAGGATGGTAACAATAGAATAAGGACATTAGTAACAGTTCTGGCGATAATAATAATAGTAATAAGGATAATAATAATAGTTATAAGGATAAAGACAAGAGAAATAGGGATAATAATAATAGTAATAAGAATGATAATAACAGTTATAGCGATAATAATAATAGTAATAAGGATAATAATAATAGTTATAAGGATAAAGACAAGAGTAATACGTATAGTAACAATAGAATAAGGATAATAATAACAGTCACAGCGATAATAATAATAGTAATAAGAATAATAATAACAGTTATAGCGATAATATAATAGTAATGAGGATAATAAAAAAAGTTATAAGGATAAAGACGAGAGTAATACGGATGGTAACAATAGAATAAGGACATTAATAACAGTTATAGCGATAATAATAATAATAATAAGAATAATAATAATAGTTATAAGGATAAAGACAAGAGCAATAGGTATAGTAACAATAGAATAAGGATAATAATAACAGTTATAGCTATAATAATAATAGTAATAAGAATAATAATAACAGTTGTAAGGTTAAAGACACGAGTAATACGGATAGTAACAATAGAATAAGGATAATAATAACAGTTATAGCGATAATAATAATAGAAATAAGAATAATAATAACAGTTATAGCGATAATAATAATAGTAATAAGGATAATAATAACCGTTATAGCGATAATAATAATAGTAATAAGGATAATAAGAATAGTTATACGGATAAAGACAAGAGTAATAAGGATGGTAACAATAGAATAAGGACATTAATAACAGTTACAGCGATAATAATAATAATAATAAGAATAAGAATAAAAGTTATAAGGATAAAGACAAGATAATAGGGATAATAATAATAGTAATAAGAATAATAATAACAGTTATAGCGATAATAATAATAGTAATAAGAATAATAATAACAGTTATAGCGATAATAATAATAGTAATAAGAATAATAATAACAGTTATATCGATAATAATAATAATAATAAGGATAATAATAATAGTTATAAGGATCTAGACAAGAGGAATACGGATAGTAACAATAGAATAAGGATAATAATAACAGTTATAGCGATAATAATAATAGTAATTAGGATAATAATAATAGTTATAAGGATGAAGACAAGAGGAATACGGATAGTAACAATAGAATAAGGATAATAATAACAGTTATAGCGATAATAATAATATTAATAAGGATAATAATAACAGTTATAGCGCTAATAATAATAATAATATAAGATAATAATAATAGTCATAAGGATAAACACAAGAGGAATAGGGATAATAATAATAGTAATAAGAATAATAATAACAGTTATAGCGATAATAATAATAGTAATATGAATAATAATAACAGTTATAGCGATAATAATAACAGTAATAAGGATAATTATAACAGTTATAGCTATAATAATAATAATAATAAGGATAATAATAATAGTTATAAGGATGGAGACAAGAGGTATACGGATAGTAACAATAGAATAATGATAAAAATAACCGTTATAGCGATAATAATAATAGTAATAAGAATAATAATAACAGTTATAGCGATAATAATAATAGTAATAAGGATAATAATAACGGTTATAGCGATAATAATAATAGTAATAAGGATAATAATAATAGTTATACGGATAAAGACAAGAGTAATAAGGATGGTAACAATAGAATAAGGACATTAATAACAGTTCTGGCGATAATAATAATAGTAATAAGGATAATAATAATAGTTATAAGGATAAAGACAAGAGAAATAGGGATAATAATAATAGTAATAAGAATGATAATAACAGTTATAGCGATAATGATAATAGTAATAAGGATAATAATAATAGTTATATGGATAAAGACAAGAGTAATACGTATAGTAACAATAGAATAAGGATAATAATAACAGTTATAGCGATAATAATAATATTAATAAGGATAATAATAACAGTTATAGCGCTAATAATAATAATAATAATAAAGATAATAATAATAGTCATAAGGATAAACACAAGAGGAATAGGGATAATAATAATAGTAATAAGAATAATAATAACAGTTATAGCGATAATAATAATAGTAATATGAATAATAATAACAGTTATAGCGATAATAATAACAGTAATAAGGATAATTATAACAGTTATAGCGATAATAATAATAATAATAAGGATAATAATAATAGTTATAAGGATGGAGACAAGAGGTATACGGATAGTAACAATAGAATAATGATAAAAATAACCGTTATAGCGATAATAATAATAGTAATAAGAATAATAATAACAGTTATAGCGATAATAATAATAGTAATAAGGATAATAATAACGGTTATAGCGATAATAATAATAGTAATAAGGATAATAATAATAGTTATACGGATAAAGACAAGAGTAATAAGGATGGTAACAATAGAATAAGGACATTAATAACAGTTCTGGCGATAATAATAATAGTAATAAGGATAATAATAATAGTTATAAGGATAAAGACAAGAGTAATACGTATAGTAACAATAGAATAAGGATAATAATAACAGTTACAGCGATAATAATAATAGTAATAAGAATAATAATAACAGTTATAGCGATAATAATAATAGTAATAAGGATAATAATAATAGTTTATAAGGATGAAGACAAGAGGAATACGGATAGTAACAATAGAATAAGGATAATAATAACAGTTATAGCGATAATAATAATAGTAATAAGGATACTAATAACAGTTATAGCGATAATAATAATAATAATAAAGATAATAATAATAGTCATAAGGATAAAGACAAGAGGAATAGGGATAATAATAATAGTAATAAGAATAATAATAACAGTTATAGCGATAATAATAATAGTAATAAGGATAATAATAACGGTTATAGCGATAATAATAATAGTAATAAGGATAATAATAATAGTTATACGGATAAAGACAAGAGTAATAAGGATGGTAACAATAGAATAAGGACATTAATAACAGTTCTGGCGATAATAATAATAGTAATAAGGATAATAATAACGGTTATAGCGATAATAATAATAGTAATAAGGATAATAATAATAGTTATACGGATAAAGACAAGAGTAATAAGGATGGTAACAATAGAATAAGGACATTAGTAACAGTTCTGGCGAAAATAATAATAGTAATAAGGATAATAATAATAGTTATAAGGATAAAGACAAGAGAAATAGGGATAATAATAATAGTAATAAGAATGATAATAACAGTTATAGCGATAATAATAATAGTAATAAGGATAATAATAATAGTTATAAGGATAAAGACAAGAGTAATACGTATAGTAACAATAGAATAAGGATAATAATAACAGTCACAGCGATAATAATAATAGTAATAAGAATAATAATAACAGTTATAGCGATAATAATAATAGTAATGAGGATAATAAAAAAAGTTATAAGGATAAAGACGAGAGTAATACGGATGGTAACAATAGAATAAGGACATTAATAACAGTTATAGCGATAATAATAATAATAATAAGAATAATAATAATAGTTATAAGGATAAAGACAAGAGCAATAGGTATAGTAACAATAGAATAAGGATAATAATAACAGTTATAGCTATAATAATAATAGTAATAAGAATAATAATAACAGTTGTAAGGTTAAAGACACGAGTAATACGGATAGTAACAATAGAATAAGGATAATAATAACAGTTATAGCGATAATAATAATAGAAATAAGAATAATAATAACAGTTATAGCGATAATAATAATAGTAATAAGGATAATAATAACCGTTATAGCGATAATAATAATAGTAATAAGGATAATAAGAATAGTTATACGGATAAAGACAAGAGTAATAAGGATGGTAACAATAGAATAAGGACATTAATAACAGTTACAGCGATAATAATAATAATAATAAGAATAAGAATAAAAGTTATAAGGATAAAGACAAGATAATAGGGATAATAATAATAGTAATAAGAATAATAATAACAGTTATAGCGATAATAATAATAGTAATAAGAATAATAATAACAGTTATAGCGATAATAATAATAGTAATAAGAATAATAATAACAGTTATATCGATAATAATAATAATAATAAGGATAATAATAATAGTTATAAGGATCTAGACAAGAGGAATACGGATAGTAACAATAGAATAAGGATAATAATAACAGTTATAGCGATAATAATAATAGTAATTAGGATAATAATAATAGTTATAAGGATGAAGACAAGAGGAATACGGATAGTAACAATAGAATAAGGATAATAATAACAGTTATAGCGATAATAATAATATTAATAAGGATAATAATAACAGTTATAGCGCTAATAATAATAATAATAATAAAGATAATAATAATAGTCATAAGGATAAACACAAGAGGAATAGGGATAATAATAATAGTAATAAGAATAATAATAACAGTTATAGCGATAATAATAATAGTAATATGAATAATAATAACAGTTATAGCGATAATAATAACAGTAATAAGGATAATTATAACAGTTATAGCGATAATAATAATAATAATAAGGATAATAATAATAGTTATAAGGATGGAGACAAGAGGTATACGGATAGTAACAATAGAATAATGATAAAAATAACCGTTATAGCGATAATAATAATAGTAATAAGAATAATAATAACAGTTATAGCGATAATAATAATAGTAATAAGGATAATAATAACGGTTATAGCGATAATAATAATAGTAATAAGGATAATAATAATAGTTATACGGATAAAGACAAGAGTAATAAGGATGGTAACAATAGAATAAGGACATTAATAACAGTTCTGGCGATAATAATAATAGTAATAAGGATAATAATAATAGTTATAAGGATAAAGACAAGAGAAATAGGGATAATAATAATAGTAATAAGAATGATAATAACAGTTATAGCGATAATGATAATAGTAATAAGGATAATAATAATAGTTATATGGATAAAGACAAGAGTAATACGTATAGTAACAATAGAATAAGGATAATAATAACAGTCACAGCGATAATAATAATAGTAATAAGAATAATAATAACAGTTATAGCGATAATAATAATAGTAATGAGGATAATAAAAATAGTTATAAGGATAAAGACGAGAGTAATACGGATGGTAACAATAGAATAAGGACATTAATAACAGTTATAGCGATAATAATAATAATAATAAGAATAATAATAATAGTTATAAGGATAAAGACAAGAGCAATAGGTATAGTAACAATAGAATAAGGATAATAATAACAGTTATAGCGATAATAATAATAGTAATAAGAATAATAATAACAGTTGTAAGGTTAAAGACACGAGTAATACGGATAGTAACAATAGAATAAGGATAATAATAACAGTTATAGCGATAATAATAATAGAAATAAGAATAATAATAACAGTTAT